>VMRN01000097.1:381067-482037 GCA_010277015.1 Poeciliopsis turrubarensis
GTTTTTGTAGTCCTAATCAGCTGGCCCTCCTGTGTTCCATTGCTATGGTAATGGATCCTCTGCCAGCTGTCATGTGTGTGAGGCAGAGAGGTGGAGACGGATTTCTATCTTTGTGAGACACCCAGTCAGTTTGAATGGGAAAAGCAGTCCGAACAACTCCTTGCCGTTCGGGAACCGTGATACGTATCGGAAAACCGTTTGAAGCATATGAGAGGGCTATTTGTCGTTTCCGATAATACTGCAATTCATATCTGTAGCTTATTCACAGTAATTACAGTGATGAGAGAAATATGGTATGCGCTGAGGTCTGAAATTTTCCACAAAAGCATGAAAATGAATGGTGGAGAGCATCAGTTACCCTGGAACATGATTTCACTCTGAAGCACCTTGACAGAAAACTGTAAGCTCTGCCATAGTAAAAACTCCTATGGCAGGAAAATTTTGAAAACATTTTACCGGAGCAGGCATGCGTATTGATGTCATGACCGAGTTTGATACCGATAAGCCGATATTTGTGGGCATGATGGCAATTTCAAAATTGATTTGGGGTAAAAAATCCACTTAATTCTTCACTCTAGTGGAGCGGCAGTTGGTGGCAGTTATGCTCTGCGTTTCGGCAGTTGGAAATTTCGCTTGTTTTTCGCTTTTTACGTCGCCATTGTAACACTGATTCTCCATAAAAGTAATAGCTCCAATGCCGGGATCGAGCCGCACATTTTGATAGCACTTTTGTGGGTGGGCTCACAGTGGTGCGAGCCGCATTCCGGTCTACGGAAGAAAAATAAAGATTTAAGAGACATTCTATTAGGTGAAGACTAGAAAATTCCTGAAGAAATTTAACTGGCTCCTGCCAACGTGTGCCCGTCGGTTTGGACCCAGTGTTCTGATGCTAAAAATTACCATGAATGCTAAGCTTGGCTAAAACATTACACAGTATCATGTGGAAAATCACAAGAATGTTCACCAATATGGACTCGCACCATTCAGTATGCTAAAATGAATGTAGAAGCTAAAATTAACCAAAATGCTAATGTTAGCGCGAATACTGTCAGTAGCAAGTGGGGCATCACTAGCATGATCTCTGTAATTGACTTGCTCCATTCAGCATGCAAAAAATTTCTAACAAGTCGGAAGAATAGTTAAAAGCTTGTTTAAAGTAAAAGGCTAATGCTAGTGCTCTGTCTTGAGAAAAAGATAGTGCAAGATAATGTTATTGCACTGCCTATGGCAGTGCATTAGTCGGGAACATGAAATGCTAATGTCTCATTATACTATCTCAAAATAATACTATCTCGAAATAATGAGATACAAACTCATTATAATGAGATACTATCTCAAAATAGTGACACTAGTTAAATCAGTAATATAAAGGTCAAAAGAGCAATTACTTGATGGAAAAATTGTCAGGGCTTTTATTTTGAAATTTTTTTTAAGCTTAATTTAAAATTGCCACACTAATTCCATGTGTAACAATGGTTGGTTAAAATCAGTTATAAAATGCCCAACACAAATAGTTCTAAAGGCCAGCTCAGTCCTCAGAGTTCTGCCACAGTAAAAACTACAGTGATGCGTTTTTGTAGTCCAAATCAGCTGCCCATGGTGTGTGTTCCGTTGCTATGGTAATGGATCCTCTACCAGCTGTGAGTCAGACAGGGGGAGACAGAATTTTATCAGTTTGAGTGTAACTGACTCTGTTTTGTGTCAGTTAGTCTTTTGTTTTGACTTGAATTTGGCACGTTTTTTGTTAATTATAACGCCACATTTACTCGAAATGCCAACAAAAGTAATAGCTCCGATGCCGGGACCGAGCCGCACATTTTGATATATATATTATGAGGGGGCACGCAGCGGTATCGGCCGCATTAACGGTAGTAGGAAGCGGCAGTTATTTTGAGGTGAAGAACAATAGGTGCCTGCCATACATTTCTATGGCAGGGCACAATTAATAGGTGCCTGCCATGCAATGCATGGAGGCAGTGCTCCCCTTATGCATTGCTATGGGCAGGGCCCCAATAAAGAAATAAATAAAGAGACATTCTATTGGGTGAAGAACAATAGGTCCCTGCCATGCAATGCATGGAGGCAGTGACTTGCAAAGCAAGTCAGTCACTGCTCTCCTTATGCATTGCTATGGGCAGGGCCCCAATGACCTGACTGTGTATTCATATTAAACATAAAATCAACAATTGATCCTGTTGCTGCAAAATCAAATTATTCTGTATTATAGAGCCTGAAACACTTATTTATTGTTCTTGTATTTTGAATGCATTGAGTGAGACAAAAATATATAATAAACTTTGACTAAATGAGATACATTTTCAGTGCTTATTACACAGAATACTCTGCATTTGTGGCATCCTTATACTTACTGCCTGGCTATACTATTGGCAGACATGCCATTCACAGGAGTTCACTGTAATTTTAAAACAGCTGATTGGCAGTTCTGGGGAGGTGGGGGAAGAGGTCGGGGTTCTGCACATTTTCAAGTGGATGTCCTTTATTAACCAGTTTATAAACATGTATATTGCTGTCTGTTTTGTCCCTTAATGCTCTCAACACTGCAGATCTGCGTTTAAACTGCAGATGTTCCTATAAAGAAAAACTGCCTTTCTTTAACAAGGAGGCACATTTCTCCTAAATAATTTAACTACAACTCAAGGCCTTAAAAAAGGGGTCGCCTTAAACCAGTACTTCCTGTCTTTGACCGTTTTTGTTTTTGTTTTTTTTAAAGGTGATGGAAAAATCTGAAGACCATCTATCATACTGCAGGATTACAATTTACACTCTTTACCACTCTCAGACATGCAGAGATTTTCAAATTTATGCCACTTTGGATCACAGACCACTACAGCTGAACCACTGGTTCACATTCTGCTGAATCTAGAATATAGCCTCTGCAGCTGCAGCAGTCCAGGGTGAGACATTTGATTATGCACAAGTGGATGCACAGTTCAGGTCCATGAAAGACGGGCCACAGCAGGTGAATCGTTCACAATGGGAGTTTAATCTCAGTGTTTGTTTGCTGTTACTGAGGCCACACTCAGTGTTTTCTGTCACTGCAGAGAAAGTTTCATGTGTTCATTCAGTTGGATGTGTGATAGCACAATGTGGACTTGTTTGAACTGAATGGTAATTAAACTGAATCAATTTTAAATATCAGAATATGGCAGTTTTATTTTAAAATTTGATGGATAAAAACAGCCATATGACTGCTTTTTTTTTTTTTTTTTTTTTTTTTTACTCCTTCAGATAAATTAGTAAACAATAAAGTCTTGTTTAACCTCTACCTTATACATAAGCGTTACACTTCTGTCACACAGTCTCCGATCTTTCCATAGTGAAAATTTTAAAAACATTTTTTCATAGTAAAGTCCAGGCAATGAGGGACTTTATCTAGCACATTAAGTCTTTTACAAATGTTAAATATTTAAGGATTTGTGCCTCTGTAGGTTCATATATTTACTCTGTGTAGATTTAGAATAATTTGGTGAAAGTCACTGCTATGCTGCATCATGACTATATTATTATTAATATAGGTATATTACTTTCAGTGTTTCCATTTTGTAGGGACTGTATGGATGATATTTCAATGCCTCTTAAATAGTCAGATAATAATTTAAATTTATTGTTTTTTATTTTATATTATTTTGTGTGTGGTCAGATTATCATTATCAGAATTAATCAGACATTAAGGGAGGTCTTCATTTTCTCTTTCCCTTCTCAGCCTTTGGCCTCAAGTGGGTAAACATGTTGGAGAGTAAAGCTGGACATTATGTAACATTATCATCAGGTCATTGCTGTGGTGCTTCTGTAGCGATGGTGTGTGAGTGCTGCAGTGCTGATGTTGGCACATCTGGTGGTCATAGACGTCATATTTCCTCAAAGCAATAACATTTAAAAGTTGTTGTGAAATCATGTGACAGAGGAATTAGTTATAGATGTTTTTACTGATGTAACATTTTGCAAAAACATTTAATTGATAACTATATGAAATCATGCTATCACATTCTTTAATACTGCTCTTCCTGTCTGGTGAACATCTCCATCAACGTTATTAAATAACTCACTTTGTGACTTTTGGTTTGAACCTTTTTATGCAGTAAAACTGCTGCAGATGAAAACAGTAAGATCCTAATGCAATTTCTGTAATGTCTCTTTATCATAACTTCACATGCTTTCACACTGTGTTTTGCATACCTGATGTGTTAAAGACATAAAAGCCACAAATGGAAGTTTCACACAATTGCGACCCTGAATGTAATTTGAAACTGTTACACACTCCAGAGGTGCCACAAAGGAAGAAGAAGCAGCAACACAGTACAGTAGCAGCGGTGTGCTGCTCCTGGAAGCAAATATGCAAAGTGCTGCTTTTCTTGTGCACCAGCCTGTCTCCTGACTCATGCCCAGACTGAACGCTGAACTCTGAAAGCAATCTGTGCATGTGTTTATAAGCGCTCGGCATGCTGGTTCCATGTCTTGCCCTTCAGACTTTGCTTTATACAACTACTTTTTAATGGGAAAAGTTACTGTAATTTTTTGAATATGACGGGTAACACTTGTTTGTCATAATGTTTGTTTTTTGTTGGTAAAGAATTCACTAAGATAACCCTCAACCTCTGACTGTAATGAAGCAAAAAGTGGTCTTCTGTGGCTGTGCACATTGATAAAGGGCAAGCGTACTTCCATTTATATTCTGAGCAGTCCTCAATAAGATATTTAATGGGGATTTACTGGCACACCTCTCCCACGCGTTGTGAGGCAGCACTAACTAGATGAGCCAGAGAATTACTGCGCTGTGGAACAGTGTCAGAACACACCACAGTGAGCAGTTTTATGATAGCCAAGCGCCACATGGTACAGCACAGCATCGTTGAGGCAGACGGTTACTCTCTTGAGTACAATTTTGTCTGCGTTTCTTTCAGCGCTGCTCTTCCAAGCTGAGTTTTTCTCTGCTTCAACCTTACCATGAGAGAATAGAATGTCCTTTGGTTCATAAAGACAATAAACCAAGTTCAAGTTTGATAAGCTGCTGCCCTCTTGTTAGACTTCACTTTAATACATCTATCTGCTTCCACACTCAAACCTGTCACAATTTTCTCACTCTGTGTTTTTCTCCAAAAACATCTCTCAATGGAAAGGTGAAACAAAAACTTAGATTGTTCATATTTTTTACAGTTGAGGGATTTTAAGCGGTAGAAAAATGTTTCATACAAAAAACACTAGCACAGTTATGTGTATGAGAAATGATAATCCTGTGCGGACTCTGCAATTAACAGGTATACTACGACTTATGAAAGCTGAAAAATGGTATAAATAATTAACTATAGTTTCTTTCCATGACCAATATAAAAGCCCTGGAATTTAAATGGAGTCAGAGAACCTGCTGCAGAGTCGAGCCTCATCAAAGGCATTTTACAGTTAGCCCTGGTCCTGCTTAAAGTATTCATACCTTTTGAACTTTACATGAGAGTACATGGAAGTTGAGTGGAAGAAAAAAATTATTTCCATTCTTTTACAACTGAAAATCTAAAGGTTGTGGTGTTCACATGTTTTCAGCCCCTCCTACTCTGATGCCCCTCGGTGAAATCTGTGGAAACTAACTACTTTCTAGAATCCCTTATTTACGAAACAGAGACCACCTTTGTGTGTCTCAACGTGTCTTTTATGTCACAATTTCAGAGAACAAACAGTTATGGTTACTGAGATAAAAAAAGTAATCTACCT
Source organism: Poeciliopsis turrubarensis (assembly GCA_010277015.1). NCBI lineage: Eukaryota > Metazoa > Chordata > Actinopteri > Cyprinodontiformes > Poeciliidae > Poeciliopsis > Poeciliopsis turrubarensis. Next base: position 386,792 of record VMRN01000097.1, read on the forward strand.
TATGTACTTAAAAGAAATAAGTACATCTTCAGATTCGTAAGACACATATTGTATTAGTTGAGTTAATATAAATTTAAATACTGTTAAATTTAAATTTTTGCCCCTAATGATTTAAAACAAATGGTGCAAAACAAATTCACATATGTGTCAGAAAAGAAATAATGTGAGACGTTGGTGCTGGTTTTCTCTTTGTTTGTTGTCAAGTCATGTCATAAGTACGTAACTGCAGGATTAATGTGAGAGAAAATAAATATACTTTATTCACAATGTTAAACAATGTTCGCATACCTGAACATTGTTTAACATTGTGAAGACCAATGAAAAACATTTATTAATATGGTAATTAAAACCAGAATTCATATGTTTGCATTATTCTGCTGGGTTTGGCATATGACTTCAGTAAGAGGTTGTGGGTAAGCTTTATGTTCATTGTTAATCACTTCAGTGAATTGTTTAGTGATATTCTTTTAGTGATGAGTCTGTTCCTGTTGCTCTAGTTTATGTTTATTAAGTGTTAAGTTTGTCTTAAAGCATCCAGCAGAGTAACCAGAAGTAAGAGAGGTAGTCATCGGGAACATGGTAGGTTTCACTCCATTAGGTTTATGAAAATGCAGCCTGAAAAATGCTGTCTGATGGTTGATTCCTGGGTTGTAACAAGGGCTTTGCTTTCTCTCTGTAGCTGTGATGTGCTACAGTGCCTTACCATAGAATGGTAATAAATGTTTGTTCCGTGAAATAAAACTGTTGCAACCAGAATTTCTTTAACTATACTGTGTGGAAATTGTTGACAATCTAACACTACTACTGGTAATTTGATTAAAATGAGTTAAGTAAAGCAAAATTCAGAGATTGCCTCACTCACTTAAGTCAGCTAAGTTGGAGCGACAAGGTAGGGAGACATAACTCCAAACGTCAGTTACTGCAGAATTTCAATCCATAAAAGCGACATGTTGTACATTTTTTTTAAGGTTTTATTAGCTCTGATAGTCTTTATTTGATAGTGAATTGACAGGAAAGTGGGTAATCAGAGAAGGGGGAAGACATGCGGCACAGGTCGCCAGGCCGGTAATCGAACCTGAGACAGCGACGTCGAGGACTATGGCCTCCCTACATGGGTTGTTACTTAACCTTCAGGCTTGGGTACCTGTAGGTGGAAGAACCTCTTTGGACTGCTCTGCGCTGAACCTCACAAATGTGGCTTGTATAGACAAGTGGCAAAAAAACAAAGCAGTTCTTTCTGAAAGAAAATCATAAGAACTTCTGTTTGCATTTTGCAATAAACCATGAAGAGAGAATAAACAGTGAACTGCAAAGCTGGCAGGTGGTGATTGCTTGTTAACTTGAGTTTCCGTGTGCATTCAAATGTAGATATGCCACAAAAGTTGCTTCACAGAGCAAACAGCATCTCTCTGCTCTGATGCATACATTAAAGGGAAAAACATGTCTATATTTACCTAATTGTGAACATTGCAGTCAAAGCATAATAATTCACAGATGTAGGTAGCATGGTTTTTAGGGTCTTAATTAGGGTTCAATCTACCAGTTGGCAGCTGGTCACTCGTTCAAAGATAATGAAAGAAATTACAAACAAACTGCAATTATTTACAAAAAGAAAGGAAAAATAATTAGAATACCAAATAAAATAAACATTTCTCATTTGTAGTCCTGGTTGTAGAATAGTCTAGTTTTTTTCTAACCTTAACCCTTTGCTTCTTGTTAACAGAGCACACCCCTTCATACTGGTTCTGATTTTTCCACAGAATCGTATGTGGCTGATTTTGATGGCAGAAGCTCTCTGTTGTATCGGTTCAACCAGAAGTCCATGTCAACAGTGAAGGATGTTATTTCTCTGCGCTTTAAGAGCCATCAGGCTGAGGGGGTCTTACTGCATGGGGAGGGGCAGAGAGGAGACTACATCACCCTGGAGCTGCACCGAGGAAGACTGGACCTCTATCTCAACTTAGGTGAACTACGCCTTCCTGATATTGGCCCTGAAATCACTTGTTTTCTTTCCTTTTTTGCATCCTTGTGGTGATTGTGGGAGTCATTCCCTGACATTGAGCGAGAGATTGGAAGTGACTAAGGGGATATGAGAGCTTTATTTTCCAGGATGCCTCAGTGATTGAGTTGATGCTTTTTTCCAGCTTTTCCTCAACAGATAGAAGACCCAAAATATTCATTAAAACTGTCTAAACTAAAGACATGAATGCAGAGATAAATTGTATTTTATTTTTTGTAAAATCTTCCAAAGGATGAAGAAAATAAAACTGTATAACAGAAAAGGTCTAGTTGAATAAATCTCAAACGCTATACAAGTACACCCCGGAAAATTATATGTATTGTAAATTTAAACATTCAACATTTCTTGTCAGTGAACATGTCTCACTAATTTCATAAAGTGAAACTCGTATTATATAGATTCACTACATGTTACTGCTTAAAATTTCATGTCTTTATTACCTTATGTGATAATCTGAATGAAAAATAGCCTGTCAGAGGAAAACAGAAAGAAAAAGAAAAATAGTGGTAGCTTTAAAAGTTCAAATTGAATTACAAATAATCATCAGTTAGTATGAATTGGTCTATACAACATCATTCAATTCGCATACCTTTAAAAAATGCAATAAAGCCCAAAATTATTCATACACCTGGGAAACAACAATCAAGCTTGTTTCTGATGAGAAATAGGACTGGCATCTATCCAAGATAATATGAAAAAAAACAAATATTATTAATTATTCTAATATTGTTCATTTACATTCTTTAAAATGTTTATTTACATCCTATTAAATGTAAAGAAATGAAGCTGTCAGTTACTTAGTAAGAGTAAATGCCTTCACTTGCATTACAGCAGTTAAAAGCCTTGTTGTATGAGCACGGCAGCTTTTCACACGTTTCCACTGGTGTTTAAAATATTCAGCTTGTAATGAACTTCTATTCTTTGAGGTTGGAATGCCTCCTTGCCATCACCATAATCTTTAGTTTATAGGGTGGATCAAATCAGGATTTAAGAAGCTTTCTCTCGCTCCTACAGTTTTTGGATTGATTGCAGTGCATGATCTTAATTATGTAGATTGAATGACAGGGTTTCTTTATTGCATTAGTAGAATGGCTTATGATATGTTTGCTGATATTTTCTCCTGTGTTTAACAGTTGTTGCTTAACTTAGAGAGGAACTCTGCATAAGTTGATGCTGCTTTCCCACCAGACCAACTGAGGTCCTGCTGCTGTCAATCCTTTTTGTGCAGATGATAGCAGGTCAAGGTTCAGTAGCCACCGTGTTCCAGTTACTGTGGGCAGCCTGCTGGATGACCAGCACTGGCACTCTGCTCACATCGAACGCTTCAACAAGCAGGTCAACCTCACTGTGGACGCCCACACACAGCACTTCCAAACCAAAGGGGAAGGACATTCTCTGGAGGTGGACTACGAGGTGAGTTCTCAGCCAGATTGAATAACCCGACGAGAAGATGCAACAGCTGTGTAAATATTTCTCCACAGACGACCTTATCATGATCACAACCTGATGAGCAGCATTAGGGCGAGCCTTGCAGCATTGCAGCAAACATAAAGTGTGCTTTTTGGAACTGCTGGAAGCACTCCTTTAAACATAAAATTAGAAAAAGACATTTTGCTGTTATCGAACAACACTGCAAGCCTCCAAAGATTTTCCCATTGTAAACAGAAGCTCTTTTGTTTAAGAGCTTGAAGTTGCTGTCTGTCCCTGTTGTCTCTGCACCCCTAGTCTGTCAGTACAGGCTGCACATTTGTGTTGGAAACAACAAAAGCTAACCTTCAGACTATCGGTTACCGTTGACATGTAGAGTGAGATCTGAAGGCAGAAACAATGCAGTCAAAGTTTGCCATGTTAAAGTAAAGAGTGTGAACAACAGCTTGATCAGAGAATAAGCAGGAACATTAGTGCCGTCAAACCCACTGAATAAACTCTGGGCAACTCTAGGCACACCTTGTTTCTTTCATACAAAAGAAAGAAAGTTGCAATAAATTCTGTTCAGTAACACAATCACTTATTAATAACAAGCAAACTGTGAACAATGACTTTGAAATAGGTCTTCTGCAACTTTCAGAAAATTACATTTAATTCTCTTTGGACTTTTTTTCCCCAAGATAATTAAAATTGGAATGTAAGACCTTCACTAATAAAGACAGATAACTTCCATAATTAACTTAACTGCTTAATTGGTAGAAGAAACCTAAACATCGATTTGTGTTATTATTTTGGTGATTTTAATCAAATCTATTCTTCTTCCTCACCCTTAAGCTGTAATGATGTAGATCAGTTGGTAGATGATTTTCAGTCTAAAGTTTCATATATCATTGATTCCATTGCCCCAATTAAAGTAAAGGTTGTGACTGGTAGGAAGAAATCTCCATGGAGAAATGCACAAACAGTTCGATCTGCAAGACAACTCTGCCACAGAGCAAAACCAAAATGGTGTAAAACTCAACTTCACGTTCATCATGACATCTATAAAGAAAGACTACGTAACTATCACTCAACACTAGAACGTGCAAGGGAGGCTTTCTTTGCAGATGTCATAAACAAAAACATTAACAATGCTGGAGCTTTATTTACAACAGTTGACAGAATCACAAACCCTCCTATGATGTTACCACCTGAACTCAATCTAATGCTGCCTGCAACAAGTTTTCCAGCTTCTTTTCGGAGAAAATTCAAAAAATCAGAGGATTAATCTGCAAATCAACTCTAAAGCCAGAACCACTGCTGAACCCAAACAAAACTAATACAGGAAAAATGACCCACTTTCAACCACTTAATTATAAAACCCTAGAAGAAATTATAAGTCAATTAAGTTCAAGCTCCTGCTGTCTGGATGTTCTAGATCTATAACTCTAGAACATTTCTTTCAGAAAGTCCTGCCTGTTATTGCTGCTGATCTGATCCAAATAGTAACTCATCACTCACATCAGGCGTTTCCCCCCAGGCTTTGAAAACAGCAGTTATCAAACCAATGCTAAAAAAGAACAATCTGGACAAATCACTACTGCAGAATTACAGGCCGACCTCTGACCTCCCATTCATCAGCAAAGTTATTGAAAAAACTGTGTGTAAACAATTAAATAGTTTCCTCATGATGACCAACTGCTTTGACTCTTTCCAATCTGGTTTTCATGCTCACCACAGCACTGAGACTGGCCTAGTCAAAGTATTCAATGATATCCATATAAATACGGACTGTGGGAGAACCACGGTGCTGGTTCTGTTGGACCTCAGTGCAGCTTTTGACATATTACTGAATTGACTGGAGAGTTGGGTCGGACTCTCCGGTTCGGTGCTCGACTGGTTTGAATCTTACATAAAGATCAGGGATTTCTATGTTTCAATTGGAAACTTCTCTTTGAACCTCAAGGTTCAATCCTAGGACCCCTCTTATTCAATATTTATATTCTCCCACTAGCTCAGGTTATAACAGGAAATAATATTAGCTACCATAACTATGCGGCTGATACTCAGCTCTACGTTACGATGTCACCAGGTGACCTTTGACCCCATCCAATCACTGAATAAATGCTTAGAACAGATAAATGTGTGGATGTGCCAAAACTTTCTCCAACTGAACAGAAACAAAACTGAAGTCATTATTTTTGGACCTAAAGAGGAACGATCTAGAGCTATAGATCTAGAGCTATAGATCTAGAGCTATAGATCTAGAGCTATAGATCTAGAATCAATGCACAGCTTCAGTTATTAGAACTAAAAACTAGAGATCAGCCCGAAATCTGGGAGTAGTGATGGACTCAGACTTGAACCTCCAGAGCCACATAAAGACAGTAACAAAATCGGCCTTCTATCACCTGAAGAACATCTCCAGGATCAGAGGACTGATGTCTCAGCCAGATCTAGAGAAACTCATTCATGCGTTTATCTTTAGTCGCATTGATCATTGTAACAGCGTCTTCACAGGCCTGTCCAACAAATCAATCCTCCAGCTGCAGCTGATCCAGAAGCTGCTGCTCATGTTCTCACTAGAACCAGGAAGTTAGAGACATAACACCAGTTTAAAGCCCCTCCACTGGCTCCCTGCAGCTCAAACAATAGACTTTAAAATACTGTAGTTAGTTTATGAATCACTGAACGGTTTAGCACCACAATACATTAAAGATCTGCTGTTGTTGTATCAACCTGGCAGACTCTCAGGTTCTGGTTCTGGTTCTGCTCTGTATCCTCAGAACCAGAACCAAAAGAGGAGAAGCAGCTTTCAGCATCTATGCACCAAAAATTTGGAACAAACTTCCAGAAAACTGTAAAACAGCTGAAACCCTGACTTCCTTTAAATCTCAACTAAAAACACACCTGTTTAGAGTTTTATTTGAAATGTAATATGCAACAATGTACTTTTTTTAATTCTATGTTGCATGACTTTGTGTTTTGTTTTTATGATGTAAAGCACTTTGAAATGCCTTGTTGCTGAAATGTGCTATACAAATAAAATTTGATTGATTGATTGATTGATTTTACAACTCTGACAAATGATCAAAGTTTTTTATTGAACACATTTCTTTTTCAAAAAGTTGACCATTTTTCTGGTTGACCTGAACTGATCTGCTCCCAGTCTGCCACTCACACAAATAAATTCCACTTTGGAAACAGGAGCATGGCACTGGCGGGACAAACAGAGGGGTTTCTTTCACCGCTCTAGCTCAGAGATGTGGGATCATACCCAATGTGTGAAAGTATGTATTCTGTCTGTGGCTTGACTCGGCTGATGCACACTGAACCATGAAATCAGGTTCAGAGCAGCTGTACACAGCACACCTTTAGATGCTATGGTGAGAGGTTATGTTTTCTCACATCACCTCTCACTTGCTGAATAACTGGCTCAGTTGTTAAAGCACAACCTGTTAAGAATGTGTGTGTTCAGCATTCAGGTTACACTCATGTCACCTGAACATCACACACACTGTGGAGCAGAAAGAGTTTCATTTCAGCTCATTTTTGTTCTAAAAGTGGTGCATGTGAGCAGGTTAGTTTGTTCTTGTGGCATAATCAATCTGCTGTTCTCCATCCTCAGCTGAGCTTTGGAGGCATTCCTCTGCCTGGGAAACCTGGCACCTTCCTCAGGAAGAACTTCCATGGCTGCATAGAGAACCTCTACTATAACGGGATCAACATCATAGACCTGGCTAAGAGACGCAAGCCACAGATACACAGTGTGGTGAGCTACACTTTAGTTTTCTTATGTGTTACACCATCATAAATAATGATCAATTCCTCTCTTTGAAGAGTTTCCCCTTTTTGAAGTCTTGTAGATCTGTAGCTAAAATCAGACCAATTTATGCAGCTGTTTTTGACTTTGTCAGTGATCAGATATCACTCTCTAGGTAAGTACTTTATAAATAATGTTTTTAAGCTCACTGTCAATTTTATCTCTGATTGCTGCTTCTCTTCAAAGAACTCATAAATGCCTTTAAAAAGTCAGAAATATGAAATCTCACTTTGCCATGTAAAGCTTATCTCGCAGCGCAGTTTTCAAGGATGGAAAACTGATGGTATGATATGAGAGAGAAAGAGAAGACAAGACAGAGAAATAGAGAGGGAGACCGAATGAGCTCATGTGTAGGCGAGAGGCAGAGAGTGGGCGATTTTACTGGAGGAGAAAAAAAAAATTCTGTTAACGATTTATTTTGGTAATCATATATAGCTCTCCCATATAATTCCACAGGATGTTGTTTCACAGCCACAGAACGGAGACAGTTCTGAAAGAGCGTTGAGAGATGAACCCAAAGAGATGTGGTGAATATTTACATGCACTGGCAAAAGATAATAATGATTATTATGTTTAGTTCAAGCCCTCACTTGGTGTGGGAGATATGAAAAGAAATATAAGGAAATTATCACCTCAAAACTGAATCCTGTGTTTGGAGTCACACAGGATACAATGTGACTCCACTGTATCCTGTGTTCAAATTAATGCACACTGTAATCTTATTCAATTCAGTTTTTTTATATAACATTGAATTAAAATACATGTCATCTCAAGGCACCTGGTAATAACAAAAGTTAAATCAAAAGATTCTTACAGCGACATACATTTCAGCTGATCCTAATTATTAAACAAAGTCAAGTTCAGCTTAATGATTTCAACATTTTCTATCTAGGGAAACCCAACAGGTTGACTTACTACATGCATCAACAGTGGAGAAGTATTTGTTTATTGATTTTGTACCAAATCCTCATCCTGAACATGCATGCTTCAACACCACCAAGGAAACTTTGTTTTCAACAGGAAGAAACCAACAGCAGAACCAGTACCAGAACCTGGTTTGGTGTGAGTGGCCGTCTGTTTGACAAATCAGGGCATACACAAAGAGAAATGCAGAAGCACTGATCCCTAGAAATGTCCTCATCGCAACATCCTTGCACATGCAGATTAAAGTCATTTATACTCATGAAGCTTCAGAACATACAGAAAAGTAGGAAAGTCTCCTTTCCGTTTGCTTGAACATAGTAGCCTTTTAACACTCCCAATAACTTTTGTTTACTGTAGCAGGTTGAAAGTTTTTGACTTGTCTTGCCTCAGTAGACTCATATCAATGTTTCATGTTATCTTAACCACATATTTGTAACGGATCTGAGAGCTGGAAATAAATCAAGTTAATTGATCATCTTAAAATTGAACTTTAGATTAAAAGGGGTGATGGTATGTGTGAAGAAAACCAGGGCCGTGCACATTCAGGGGCCCGCAGAAATGGTTTAATTGTAACACAGACCATAGATCTAAATCTGCAGCATTCATTTATATAGAATGACAATGTTATTAAATTTTCTTTAATGGATTCAGCTGAGAAAAATTAATAGTATACTTAGGATTTAATTAGGAAGTTTACTTTGTGAACGTTTAAATAATCATCTTGATAGTTTGATTGTTGTGTTACCATGGCTACAATATGGTGTATTCTTTGTGTTTGAATTGGGTTTGTTCACAAACACATCACAGCAAATAACCAATAACAATGATTGATTTTAAACTTGGCCAATAAACCTGGTCTCCCTCTCGCATATTCACTTTATCGATATTTAAACATGTTAGTAGGACAGGAGGGTTCTGTCTAAGGCCCCATATTACCTTGGGCCGGCCCTGCATTCACCTGTGATCTACCTGGAATCCCCGGGTGGTCCTATGTCAGGCCACCGACACTTTGGGGACATTTTGATTCATTTAATTGTGGCATGTTTGGCTTTATGCTGCGGTTCTAATTATTGCTCCAGTATTTTCTCTGATGTTTATTTCGTTACCTCTAAATGCTTTGAACCAAATCTTCCTTTAACACTTGAGGTTCTGCAGTAACTTCTATTTACAGCCGTTCGCCTCCAGCCCAGATCCCGTCTGCAGCTGCTTTAATCTACCTGGTAGTAACGTTAAGGAGAAGCAGAGCCAACAGTCACCAGGTGGTATCGGGCGGTGCCAGGTGGTACCAGGTGGTACCGGGGCTTTGAGGTGTGTCACGACTCGTGGTGAGAGTCGATACCGTGTCTTAATCAGGATATCTGATATAAACCAAACATTCTTTCTATCTGTCGGTGGGACTAACCCAGACTGCCTGTAGAACCGGGCTTTTAGCATAATGATTACGGTAAGTCAGAGGTTTTCTCTGCAGCCGGAGCATTTCTGTGTTTAGGGGTGACGAGGGTTTTTTTCCGATATTACGAGGATAATTATGAAAATATAAATAGAAAAAATTTTCTAATGTCAACAGCAGACCTACATTTTTATTCACAAACCAGTGTATAAAAAATATTCTTCAAAAGTGAAATTCTTTTGATCCCCCCCCCCCACCCTCCTCCTCCTCACCATGGTATCTGAACAACATGGAGGAAGAGAAACTGAGAGTCATTATTAGACTGAAGACAGCCAGAGTAGTTTATTTTGCTAAAATGAAGCCGAGGCGCAAATTCAAACTGGAAGACTCTTCTAACCTGAATCACCTGAATCATCCAACCGGTGTGGCATGCTCATCACTGTTGATTAATCAACACTGGTCCAAGATGCGACATGTCCAATCACCGCCCAACTCCCAGCTAATAAGGACCATCAACCATGGCGTCTTCCGCTTCCAGTAGAGTTCAACCCACCTCCACCCCTTCACCTCCACTTGCTCAGCCATCTGGCCGCATCCTTCGCCTCCATCACCAGTGTCATGTCCCAGGGGGATAACGTTCCTCTCACCATACGGAATGCTCATCCGAGCCCATCGCAAAGTTTGTGATAATTGATGTCCTCAGCTGGGGCCCGAGCACCAAAGACTCTAATTTGTATGTCAATAAACTCTTCAAATGGTTTCCCTTTTCTCCGTCTGAGTCTTTCCAGATTGAATTATTATATTATTGATGAGGGCAAAAGCAGGTCTCCTGACATTTAGATAAAAAAAATAAAACTTTTTTTTTTTTTTAATTCTTTGAAAAAAAAACTCAAAAAGGGCACTAGGGGCATCTAGGATAAAAGGGGCAAGGGCTCAAGCCCCTTTTATATTCCTATAAAAGGGGCAGGAGATTGAGCCCCCTGCCCCACCCCCACCCCCCACCACCACCCCTCTGCACGTGCCTGAAGAAAACTATAGACTATGGTAGGTGGGTCATGCTCTGGGTTTCAGTTGCAGCTTCAGTTGCAGCTTTAGGAACAAACGTGACAGAAACACAAATCTAGAGTAAGGCAAGTTGAGCCTCTTAATGTTGCACCATTCAAAAGACAATCCAAAGTGATTTAGAGGCCAGTAAAAAAATTTTATAAATGTATCTGTTTTCTATTATGGAGCCAGTAAGTATTTAACAGGTTATGTGATTCATTTTTCTGGTGCTGGTCAGAACTCTGGCAGCAGCACAGACTACATCACCAGTGCTTCATAAAAGTCCTTTAGTCAACGAATGGAAAAAAATAAATAAAAAAAAGGAGAAATCTTAGAGGAATAATCAAGAGAGACCTCAATAAACTCACAGATTTACAAGCTGAAAAGAATCTTCCTTTAATGAACTACATTTGATACTCGAATGCCACTGAACATATTCCTAGTATTGAAGTTTTAAATGGACTCTTAGCTCACACTCTGTTAACTCTACGTTGCGTCTCAAAATGGTTTGTAAACAGATATTAAAATGCAGTCTTTTGGAAAAAAAAAATAAAAAAGTAAAACGGTTTTATATATGTTGGACCTAAGAATCAACATGACATTTTAATGCCTCAAACATCAATAATTCTTTAGACGGCATGAATCCTCCCACAGCTTCTGCTGCAGTAAATGTGCACTATTTATGATACTCATTCCTGAGTGTTTCTGAAGAACACTGTCGGTAAGGAGTTTAATAGTCTCACTAAATTACAACTACCAGCACAAGCTACAGTCTTCTGATGAAGCACATTACCAACGCTGATTAAAGCAATGTCTGCATTTTAACAGATGAAGGAACAAAAGTGAAATTCTTTTAGGTCATGCTGAAACAGCTGCATCATTATAGAAATGATGCACCTGTATAGAAAGCAAATATGGATTTACAGCTTTTTTTTCAAGGCCATTACAGGGGGACAGCTTAATATGACTCCTCCTTTCTTTTCTTCACGGTCTGCCTCTTTTGAGACTGGAGACTGCAGAAAATAAATTATGAGTCCATGAGCGAGTATCAGGGTCTCCCAGCAGCATACATCAAACTAATTATTAAACCTTCAGTTTTAGTATCCAGGCCTTCCATTGATCCAATCTGTGTTATGAACAGAGTTAGATGGAATAATTTATGCAGATTTGAACATCTTACTAGTTAGCAAAGCTGCAGTTTTAAAATCCTCCAATCAGTGAATAGTGATCGTCACTGCTGATCTCTATTTTTTTGTAAAGCTTTGACCTGGCAATGCTTATTTTGATAATCAATATTGGAGCAGCAGCTAAAACATTTGTTTCTAACCTTACTACTGTGAGCTTCATTTTAATTATAAGAGGAAAGGTGAGTTTACAGTTTTTAAAGTGAACACAGAATAACTTAGTTGACATTTAAAAACTATTTGTTTCTTGCTAGAATTATTTTAAAGAGTTGTCCCTGAGAGTATCTTGTAGAATATCTAGTTGTCAAAACTTAGTCTGAAACACAGTTAGTCAGTAACTTAGTCTCAACACAAATGACCAGGAATTCAAAAGTGACAAAACTCATTCATTATACAGTTAGTGAAGACACCATACTGAGTGTTAACGGTCTGGCTTAATAATATTGGGTTTTAACTACAATGTTACTAGCTGAAGAAGACTATAGCTACTTTCATTATCAGTAAAATCACAGGAAACTTCAAAGGAAACTCTATAACATGTTCAGACATAAAACCCATAATTATCAATTCCACCATCATGCATACCTGCAGTCAGAAGAAATGAGGCAAAATTGAAAGATTGGTTCTGACCTACAATGCCTATAAAAATATTCACTTTGGTTGTTTTACAATTGTATTGTACAACTTGGATTTATATATATAAATATATATATATATATATATATATATATATATATATACTCACCATATTTTCCAAGGTGAGCAGATGATCACATTCACATTGATGCCTTATTTGGGTCCTGGGCTGTATTGTCTCGTTGAGCCTCGGGACTCTTCCTTGTGCCTTCAGGAAGACTGAATCCATAGATTTTTTTTCAAACTCAAAGTCTTTGGTGTGAGACCTGTTTTTCCGATCATTTCAAAATATCCTTTTGTGTGTCCAGACACTACATCACGACATCACTCATAGCACGGAGATCTCAGATTGGGTCTCCGTTACTAAGACATATAGACATAACCTGTTTTCAGACACTACAGGATGAATAGTACTTAAATGCACTGTAAATCAGGAAATGTGATTATTTTTTTAACAAATATCTCTGCTGTTCATTCAAACTGAGACAAAAAAGCAGAGTAAGAGTTTCAGCACATACATCCAAGCACACACACTCACACCTAGGGAGAATTTGGAAAGACCAATTAGCCTAACAGTCATGTTTTTGGACTGTGGGAGGAAGCCGGAGTACCTGGAGAGAACCCATGCATGCACAGGGAGAACATGTGCAGAAAGATCCCAGGCCGGGAATCAAACCCAGGACCTTCTTGCTGCAAGGCAACAGTGCTACCAACTGCGCCACTGTGCAGCCCTAACTAGAGGAACAGTGAGGAATAAAAGGAAAAAAGATGTATGAATACTGGGAGAGTGAACGCTGGAACAAATGACATGGGCTAATTAGCTAATGGGCTGCAAGTGGGTGAAAGAGAGCGGATGGCAGCAGAGTGCCTGGTAGAGAAAACCGGGGGAATGAATCTGGCAAGGAATAATTAGGAATAAACAAAAGGAGAAAATGAATCAAGGCTGATTTGATCAAAGAACAGAAGCAAATACAGAAACAACCAAAACTACTGACACAAACAGTTCAAATGTTGGCCTGGTGGTGGCACTATTTTCAGATTCTGATAGGTATTTGCTGTTGTTTTCACATTTTCCCTTCTTCTGAAGATTTGTGATTATCCAGACACTGAATAAAGACTGTCAGAGGCACAAATGGAGAATAAACAATCATTACAGCCATTGTGATCCCGGCTACTCTGTGATTAAGTCTGAGTGCATTTTGAGAGTCTCCTCCCACACCAATCAGATGAGTTGGTCGAAGAGCTACAAGCCACATCTCAAATGAGACACCCACAGCCTTTAACTGTTGCATTAAAGGCCTTTGCTGACTAGAGAAGCAGAGGTGGAGGAGACGGGAATGATGGAAGCTGTAATGGAATTTCAATGGGACCATTTCCCCGGGGCTGATGGGAGGGAATCACATTGAGAGTGGGAGAGTTGTGATTGCTGTGTGCTGCCCTACGGGGTTGTAGGACTGATAGGAGTCTGACCTCAACAGTCATGACTGGTTGGGTTTTGACTGCAGCCCGACACACAATTAAGATTATATGTATAGTGGGATTGGATGAAAAGCTGCAGCCCAGAGACATGTTTTTGAGTTCACAAGTGGACGATTCAGTATCTACGTCAGGATGGTACTGAATGAAAAGTATCAACCTCATCTGCATTCACATTTTGGCACTATGCTGATGATTGTCTAATATTGTTAGACATTAGGGTAATGTCATGCACAACTCTGAATGTTTTTTTTTAAAACACTGTTTTATTTATGGATTCGTGCTTTGAAAATCTGGGTCAAAACAACCACTGTCTGCATATTCATTCACATATTTTAATAGGAGGAACTTTGGTTTCAGTCTTGTCTAGAAATGTCAAATAATCCATATAATTAGTTCCCATTTGTTGTTATTTTCATTTCTATATCTCGTATTGTTGTAGCCATTTTCTGCATTTATGTTAAACTAACCATAGTAAGTGGAACTGAAAAAGATGTTGCCTATAATTAATAAAAGGTCATGACATTTGCAGCCTTTGTCCTCGGCTGACACATTACTAAAGATGCATGTAAATCTTCTTTTTGTTTTTTCTGCAGGGCAACGTGACCTTCTCATGTTCGCCGCCCCAGCTGGTGGCCTGCACCTTCCTGAGCTCCAGCAGCAGCTTCCTGTCGCTCCCGTCTGCTGCTCCCCCCACAGGGGAATTCACTATTCGCTTCCAGTTCAGGACCTGGAACCCCGATGGGTTTCTACTCTCAGTGCAGCTAAACCCCAGCCCACAGAAACTAGAGCTGCAGATCTGCAACAGCTGGCTTCATTTGACCCTCCACAGCACAGGGCGACAGAGATCAGAGGTTTCTGCTGGTGAGTGTGAACAACAATCCCTCTCTAAATGTCACCTGCTCCTTTGTCGTAGAGTTTTAGGAATGTGTTCATAATTGCTGAGAAAAACTCTAATTAAGTCCGCTTTAGAAGTGTGGGTAGTTAGATTTTTGAAACATGTTTCTCAGGACTTAAAGGAAAACCTCCCTGAACAACTAATAAATAAAACATTAAAATTCAGTAATATTTGATGTGCATTGAAAGTTGAAGTCATTCGGGTATTTTATTTGTTGAGATTTCTGTTGAAAAAGAAAAGATCCAGTGGTATTATTGTTCAGAGTGAAATGATGCATTGATGACTCACTTTTAAAATAACCAGTCTGTGATATAATGTCCTATGGCATCCGTTTCATACACATTAACAATGAGATGTGGTTTTCTGTATGAATTTATCACTTGGAAGGAATCCGGAAACACTCTGGATGCTGCTTCAGTTCATTTGAGCCTCTCAGACCTGCTCTCTGCTCTCGCAATGTCCCACTGTAGCCTTTCTATCTCGCTGAACTTTAACTGCGCCACTGCAACACATTGATTTTGTATATTTTCATTTATTCTCTGGTAGAGTTGCTGATGTGTTTGGCATGATTGGACCAAGCTGCAAATTGGCCTAAAATACTTAAATTCATCATGGATTCAGTGGATTTTGGCTGTCAGTTCAGCCAAAGCTCAAATATTCAGAACTGCTTGATTTCTGGTAGATTTCTGTGCAAAGCTCTTTGTTCCACATGTCTTTTGGTCCATTTGAAGACAAAAAGCTTTCTGTCTTCTGACAATCCAAACCAAGCCATACTTTTTATCACTCTGTCAGAAACTTGAACTTTTAAAATGCTAACTGAGATCTGTAGTGTCTGACTGAACTGTTGGATTATCCAAGGATTTGATCTTGACATGAATGTGATGAAATTAATTTTTCAGTTATGAAAATGATCTAATGCTAAAAAGTGGAAGGCTCCAGCTTTTGTTGGTTTGCTAGCACATCCATAAACAACCCCTTCTTTGGTGCATTTTGTTTAAAGCATACATTTTGTTTAAGAGCTTAAAACATTTTTTTTTGTTTAAGCCATTTATTTTGAGGGAATTCTTAAGGTATAATTATGTCCCTCAGATTTTTCTTTTAATCTGAGGGACATATGTTTGTAGGCATAAACAAGTATTATTCTATAATTCCTTTGTTTTCTGTTGGATTCAAAGTTACCATCTTAAGAAACCGGCAAATTTTCCCTTTAAATCTAGTATTTGTTTTATGTAATAGTTGCATTAACTTTTGTTGAAATGATCTGTCTGTTTCATGAATTATACTTTATATAGCAGAAATTTAAAGATGACATAACATGCAAAATTCACTTTTTTTACCCCTTAAATAATTTTCTTTTACACCTTGAGTGCCTATGAGTGCAAGTACTGTACTTTAAATTATTCTCTCCTAGTGTAGATTTTTTTTATATTTTTGGGGGTTATATTTTTCAGTCTGTTCATTCGCCTATTATGTTTTCTTGTCTATGATGTCACACAATTGCTATGTAACTGCTAAACAAGGTTATAACTTCCAGCTAAACAGTTTTGTGAATCCACCATTTTACTTCTCACAGCAATTTTGTGATCTAAGTTAAGCTATGCCAACGTTGCAAGTAGACAAGTCAAAATATTTGATTCTGGCATGTGTTAATGCGCACATTTTCTTTCAATGTTCCCCCAACATCACAGTCTCTTCGAAGTGGCTGGTTAAATTTTTGTTTTCAACAGAAATATATCCACATCACAGTGAAAATTCTCATGTGTTTGTGTGAAGCTTCAACAACTTCCACCAGTATTGAGAGGGATTTTCTGAAAAATTTCCTCAGAGGGTCAGTTCTCTTTATTAAGGTACACAGAAAAGTTGCAACCTGCTAATGACACTAAAATGACAGCAAACTTAATTTAGACATGAATGTTGTGTGTTGATTATGATGTCCTGGCCATTGGGTTTCATAGTAACATTGAGCCTTCTGCTTTTGATAGCGCTGTACGCTAACTTTTAGTTCCTTCCTTTAGGATATAACTGTATTTTTTTAATATAATTATTTGGCTTTGTTTTTGCCTTGGGAACACATGATCCAAATGCATTCAGTGATGTTCTTGATGCTCGTTAAGTATATTGAGGCTTTGTTTACTTCTTTCATATGTAGTAGCATTAATATTTTAATAGATACCTGACATGCATGAACATGCTAAACTATAGTTAAACTCCATGTTATAGGAGTTTAGCTGCTATGACATGTGAGTTAAACTGTCTATTATATTTAGAGAGTGTAAATACACTAATAACACCATTATGATACATTCATTGAATGTGTGGTTCTGCATGCTGGTTGTCTTCAATCAGACTCTTGCTCTGACAGACAAGTCCTCTGTTGTTGACGTGTTTAATAAATTTTGTAATAAAACAGTTTCTCTGCTGGTAGATAATTGCATTGCTGCTGTCAAACTACAAAAATGGGTGAACTGGATGGAGTGCAAGGTTCTGTTACCTGGACAGAAGTGAAAGTGAAATGTTTCATTACCATTTAAAAAGACAGCAGCAAAACAAGTAGCTGCAAAATACCTCAGAACAGATGAACAAGGCTCTGTGGAGCTACAATAACCACAAATTCAAACTAAAGCTCTGCAGTTCTACTTTATAAAGACCATGAGATAATTATTTACATATGTGGAAAGATTTAAAAGCATAATATGCCTATTTTAATTAAAAATGACTGACTTAGTATGAGTTGTGGATGAAAGTGTAGTATTATAGGTTACATTTGTGGTTCCCAGTCTTGCTGAAATAAACTGTGAATCTACTAAACTAATGGTAATTTAACACAAGCACACATTGTTAATGAAAGTAATATGCAAATATTGATTCAATAATGTTTGCATCACCTTAATTTATTGCTGAGCCTGATTTGTTTTACAACTCCATGCAGAGTTAAATGGATTTAATTAATTAGTTTCATAAATATATTTATTTTCAATTTTTTTCATGAAAAGTCTAAATCAGGTAAACAACTAAAATGAAGCTTCATAATGAATGCAATAAAACAACCAGTGCTGCATGTATTTTTGAACATCTGTTGTTACTGTAGATTGAATCTTGTTTGCCTGCATGAGATGGTGATAATATGCAAAGCGAAGCGTTTGTAGCTTCCAGATGAATGTGTGGCTGAGATGCTGGGGAAGGCTGGAGCGTGCTGTCTCTTTGCTTTCCATGCTCATTATGAACCGAAGAGGTAACTATATCATAAAATGAAGAGGAACTAATGAGCCTTTCAGGTAGCCAAATGCTGGCTTTCACATTAACCGAGGCGTGTAGAAAAATAGTGCTGTTTTTTTAACTGGTGCATTTTTAGAATGAGAGTGTTTGTTGTGGCTGCTGCAGCCTGACTCATGCATTCCAGTTCAACTATTTTTCTTTTATATACAGCTTGTATATAAAAGAAAATGGGTGAACTGGATGGAGTGCAAGGTTCTTATTGAACCTGTAGTATTCAATAAGATCCAACAACACTTTGTTAGTCTCAAAGGGAATTTAAATTCTATTGTAATTCATATTATCCAGCATGGTCCTCTATGGTCAACAGTCCATCACAGGGTAACATGGAGACACACAGAATAAAAGACCAGTAACCTAAAAGTCATGGTTTGGAATGTTACCAGAGTACCTAGAGAAAACCAAAGCACTCAAAAGGAGATCATAAACTCCATGAAGGAAGACCCTGGGGTGAGATTAGGGCAGGGCAGCCCTAAAATTATCATTAACCCACCCCAGGCCCCTGCAGCAGTATTCATTGTTACAAAATCTGACTTAAAATCAGAATATAATACTATTGGTAACTGGCATCTTATATGTGCTAATCTGGTCTGGAAACACTTTAGGGACTCCCAGAATGAGCAGGAAAAAGAATAGACTCTTTATATTACTAAAGTATTTGGAGATGCTTGTTTTTCAAAATGCAGCCAAATTTTAACAATCCAGATGCTTAATTTGAAACAGCATTTTAAGATTGAAATGAGAGGAAAGAGGAAATCTATTAGAGATCATTTTTGACAAAATTAGGACAAGGTTGAACTTTTCTTCAAATCCTCTACATGATCTGCTGAACAGTTATGGAAGCTTCTTCATTTTTCTCTGCAAATGCTTTATATCAATGTAAATTATGAAGTTAGATGTTTTGTGATGGTTGGCCAAAATGCGTTGGTGCGCGTTGGTTAGGTGACTCATGGTCAAGATTTTTTGTCCCAAAAATGTTTTAAGAAATTATGAGGAAGAAAACATTTTTTTAAAACATTTTATTAGTTTTGTGTTTCACAAACAGAGAAAACAGAACATTGTACACTGTGTTGTCTATCATCTTACATAAGTATATGATAAGGAAGAGAAACCAAAACAAATCCCCCCTCCCCAACCTCCAAAAAAAAAAAAAAAAAAAAAGCTGCTGTACAAAATCACATTCACGTTAAATCATGCCTACAATGGTCGGCAAACATTCACAGATATATTTAAAGCCTGACAATCGCACAATCATGTCTAGTCAGACAATCAAAGAGAGAAGAAGAAAGATATATAAGACAAATGGATGGTGCTCTTTAGATAGGTGCTGGTGAGACCTTCCACTTTATGGGATTCTGACCTCTCATCACAAGTTGCATCAGCTCTTTAGGTAAATAGTTAAGCACAGGAGACCACATATCAATGAAATATTTCTCATTATCCCTAATAACTGCACTAATCCTTTCATGGGGACGACCCTAAATATTTATCTATACCACTGTGTGACAGTTGGTGGTTTATCCTTAATCCAATTAATTAAAATGCATTTTCTAGCCAAAAGCAATAATTTGTCACAAACTTTGAAGTGTGATTGTGCCAGAGTGACTGATTTTGAAGGGAGGCCAAGAAGGAACAGACCTGGGTCACAGATGATCTTTACATGAAACACATCACTCAGCTCTTTAGAGATTGCACTCCAGAATCGTTTAATTGGTTTGCATTGCCAGAAATAATGGTAATATGTTCCAACTTCCCTTCCACATTTGTTGCATAAGGGAGAGAGTTGGCGATCAATCTTATTCAGTATAAAGGGTGTTATATGTAGACGATGTAGTATTTTATACTGTGTCTCTCTGAGCGTAAGGTTGAATTAACCACATCAATGGCTTCTTGCCAGTCATCCTCAATGTATTCTGTGTCAAGGTCTCCCTCTCATTTCCGCGCAATGTCCCTGGCACTGCCTGGGATGAGAGAGCAGAGCACCGCATAGAAAGCAGAAATAAAATGCCTTGGATTTTTCCGGTCGACAAGGAATTTTTCAATTCCATTGCATGTGGCCAAGCCAGACTGGGAGAGCCTCATAGAACTGATGAAATGGCGAATTTGGAGAAAACCAAAAAAGTGTTCTTTAGGGATACCAAATTTTGACTGTAATTGTTGAAATGGCATGAGTAGATTCTCTGCAAAAAGATCTCCGATCACTCTCACACCTCTGCCATGCCACACGTCAAAAATGTTGGGCTCAAGCCCTGGGGTAAAATCCTGGTTTCTTATAAGAGGTGTCAGGAGTGATGAGCCGGGCCCACCTCCTGCATGGTTCCAAATTCTCTGCCACACTCTAACTGTGTTATAAATAATTGGGTTATGTTTAAAATCTCTTGATAGCCTCTTCTTATTGCCAGTTGTGAGGCTCCACAAGTAAGCAGGCTGAGAGGCCCACAAATCCAGGCAGGGGTCCGAGTTGAGATGAGCATGTAGCCATTCCCAGAGATAGAGAGCATGGCAAGCCCAATTGTAATAGTAGATGTTTGGCAAAGCCAAGCCACCTCTGACCTCAAGAAGCTGTAAAGTTATGATTTTCTGTCGTGGTCTCTTTCCATGCCAGATAAACCTGGAAAATGACCTCTCTATATCTGCAGTAACTTTTTTGGATAGCCAAAGAGGTGACATTTGGAGGGGGTATAAAAGTCGTGGAAAAACGTTCATTTTAATCAAACTTATACGCCCCATAAATGATAAGGGAAGGTCATGCCACCTTTCTAAGTCCCTCCTTATTTTGCTGAGTGTTGGAGAGAAGTTAAGCTTCCATAACTCTGACAGGTTAGGGGACACATTAATTCCAAGGTAAGTGAACCCATGTTGGGAACATCTCAGGGAACAACTAGAGGGTAGGTCCTGAACAGTAGCAATACCTAGAGGCATCGCTTCCGATTTATCAAAATTGATTTTATAACCTGAGAAGGAACCAAACTCATAGATAGTGGACAAGATAGCTGGTATTGAGATATCGGGTTTTGTTACGAATAACAGGATATCATCTGCGTATAACGCTATTTTATGGACTTTGCTGCTAATCATTACGCCATGTATATTTTGCTGTGATCTAATAACCACTGCTAGGGGCTCCAGCGCAAGGGCAAATAGAAGCGGGAATAGAGGGCAACCCTGTCGAGTTCCCCTATGTCTTGCAAAAGGTGGAGATTGAACACCATTAGTCAGGACACAAGCTGACGAGGAACTGTAAAGGATCTTGATCCATTTTAAAAACTCTCCAGAACATTAAATAAGTACTTCCACTTAATCCTGTCAAATGCCTTTTCAGCATCTAAAGATACTGCAAAGGCTCTACAATTAGTTTGGCTTGAGTACTGAATTATGTTAAGTAAGCTTCTCATGTTTGTGAAGGAGAAACGGTTCTGTATGAACCCAGTCTGATCTGGGTTTATTAAGAAAGTCAAAAACTTCTCCAGTCTCGTTGCGAGTAATTTAGAGAGCAGCTTACAATTAGCATTAGCCTTTTACCTTAAATGAGGTATTAGCTATTTCTCTGACTTATCACCCATGTTTAGTGTACTGAATGGAGGAAGTCATGCTTGTGACTATTGATTACATTGCAGCTTTCCTTAGCATTGATGCTAATGTTTAGCATCAGAACGCTGGGTGCAAATCCGACGGGCACACTTTGGCAGGACCCCGGTTAAATTTCTTCAGGAATTTTCTAGTTAGTGTAAATGCCCTGTAAAAGGGGGGTATTTTAATAAAGAGCCGGACACGGTGCTTCTGCTCCAGCGATTATTATTATCAGAGTTTAGCTTCCAACATACACAATGGCATCAACGTTGAGACAGCAGTATCTTAGCAACGGTATCTTAGCAATGGTATCTTAGCAACGGTATCTTAGCAACGGAGCTAATAGCGGGATTTTGCTAACAATGAAGCTAACAACGGAATTTCTTAACATTAGAAGCATCGAAAAGAACTTACAGCTTTCTGAAAGTAAATAAACTTATTTACAATCTGCAGGTGTGTATTTATGTATAAACTCATACCTGTAAAAGGGGAATATTTTAATAAAGAGCCGGACACGGTGCTTCTGCTCCAGCGATTATTATCAGAGGAGGAAGTTCCGGTGCTCTTCAATATGACTAGCGCAAGCGCTAGGCTCCCCCTGCTGGTGGCATCTGGCCACTGCTTTAACCAAATAGGCCAACCCAGCCTCAGAGATAACAAAATTTCAATCCATCACATTAGCATATTCTTCTTTGTTGGCTCCT
The DNA here is from genome assembly GCA_010277015.1 of Poeciliopsis turrubarensis. Classification (NCBI taxonomy): domain Eukaryota; kingdom Metazoa; phylum Chordata; class Actinopteri; order Cyprinodontiformes; family Poeciliidae; genus Poeciliopsis; species Poeciliopsis turrubarensis. Next base: position 409,141 of record VMRN01000097.1, read on the forward strand.
CAGTTAGTTTATAAGCGGAAGATTTGGCTTTTGGGTTGGGCATGGCGTCGGGTTGCTATAAGATAAACCTACAAGTTGTTAGATAAGATAAGAATGAGAAAAATAAGCCAAGTTGGCTCGAGAGAGGTGGGAGCCCAGCGACAAGCGTCCGCTCAGGGTAACTGCATCACGTGACCCCCCCGGAAGAAAACATTTTGAGTAAAATTTTTTGCAATAAAAATCACACACACACCCGCGCACACGCACACACACACACACACACACGCACATGCGCACGCACACACACACACACACACACACACACACATACTGTATATACATGTTTGTATATATGTCTACATATATATATGATATATGCAGTGACCTAGAGGAGGTTTTTCATATGTGCTGCAATCTGGCCATATGTTGAAGCATATAGAGTATGGCATGAGGTCGAGGAGGTATGAAATAGCTAATGTGAACTCAGGTTTAGGTAAAATATATATCTTAAAGTGCTTGGAGAAAGTAATTTATTGTTTACATCTGAGAAATATTGAGATTCATGCTCAAGACTTGAGCTCAAAATGCAGCTTCAGTCGGTTTCAATCCCAGCTGTGAGGAGTGCATGCACATCCACATGTACATGTTATTATCACAATAAAGTCATTTTTTACTGGTGCTTGACTCTGAGCTTCATTTTACTGGAGCAGACGAGGAGAGACAGTCTGATTCACAATCCGGAGACAATATAGTGCATTAGGAAATTTCACCTGGGGTCCATTATCTTCTCTGCCCTCAAAGATTCAACAAAAGAAAAGCTTTTCTTACTATTACAAGGAAAAACATGCCATCCAATCTTCTGTCTGGGGCTTCATGGTGCAGATAACATAGATAAGTGGGATCGTTTCAAGTAGTCTGACTTTCCGTAGGTCCCAGGCTGCCGGGAAATCTAGATTGAGAGGACATGCACACCAAAGGAGCGGCAGCTTTTTTCTATCACTTACCTGAAGCTCCATTAGATTAGCTTCCTGCACTGGGACACATCCACCTCGAAGCTGCAACATGTCAGGACCCAGAGGTTAATAATTAGTCAAAGTTTCACTGCAAATTAATTCAGAAAAACTAATCTGATATCGGTTCAATATAAACTGCCTCGCTCGGAATTTGTCAATTATTTTTATTGGGACTCCTTAAGTAGATTCTTGGAGGTCACAGCTGAAATGATTATTGAGCCAAAGCTGTGATAGCATCTTGGTTGCAAATTGATTACCATATCAAACACACATTCAGAAATCTGAATCAGAATCAGCCTGACTGAGTGAGAGCGTGCTGCACAGACTTGGGGGGTAAATTCCTTAATTACACCAGGATATTGACGATATGCTGCTGTGAGAAAGGTGCCGGACTTTCAGCAGCTGGAAGTCTTCTCTGCATGATAAATGTCCTGAAACATAACCTAACTGAGCTTTGCAACAGAAAAAACTGGACTCACATTCAGAATCCTGCAGAGCTTAAATGCTCAGTAAAAATGAGCAGACTGTCTGCTCAGTAACATTCAAAGATAAAATGTATAACAACTTCTAGTTATAGAAGTAAATTATATAATTTTAGAAGTCACTTCTAAAATTATTGAAATTCTAGTTCGATCTGGTCTATGAAGCTGTGATATTTAGTCCTGAAAAAGTGTTGTGTTTTTTTTTCTTTCAAGTTCTGCTAGAGCTTAGGAAACAGAGATGTGAAAAATGTAATTCTAATCCTTTTCCCCACCTTTCCTTTGGATTCATGACGAAACAGCAATATCTGCAAAGATCATTAAACTGAGCCCCAGGGCTCACAGTGATCTTACATTTCATGTATGTTCCTTTCTAAAATTAAACTATGTCTTCTGTTTGATCGCACCATTTTTTCTCAAGTTTGATGGTGGGAGAAGTTGGCTCTCATGTGATATTTGTGAAGGCACAAAGGAAAGAATTAGACCAAAAAAAGTATTTTTGCAGAAGAAATTATCTTTCAGCTAAATCGGGAGAAGCATAGAAAGATGGCATCCAAAACAAGCTTTTTTTTGTCTGTTGTCAAGGAAATCTTCCAGCTTCCTCTGCAGAGTCAACAATGAAAACTGCCATATAAAAATTCCTGGACAAAAGGAAAGCTCTGACATTAGGAGCTGATAAAAAAAACAAAAAAAAAAAAAGAAATGGTGGATTCTTCTTTTAGTGTGGGAGTAGCAGTCTGATTAGATCTGTGTCTTACACTGACCCTGCAGGGCTGGCGAGTAGCAGATGAAATGTATATGACCTAAGAGTGTGACAGGAAGCTCACCAGCAGTCCGTCATGGCTGCATGGCTTATTCACTGAAACATTGAATGGAGACAGGAGGAAACGCCTGTGGCGCTCACAGTCTTTCCAGGATAAAAGGCTGTGCCTTTAGCGACAGGCATCACTGGAAATTTTCAAGTTTCCCAAGAGCCTGGACAGATGTTATTTTAGAGTGCCTAAAAATAACTCCCAGGATGCATTTCTCCTAATCGTCTGTCCCTGTTGAGCTTACAGGCTGGAAGGAAAGATAAATAAATAGATAATAAAGTGATTGGACCAGAACAGAGTTTCATCTGGAGAACTCTACTCCTCAAGGCTGCAGCAACATGGAGCTGAAACCCACATTTCTGAAACATCGGGGTACTAACATCATGTATGTGATGAAAATTCATATTTATGCAAAGCACTCCCCCGCAGTTCTGTATTGTTTCATCAATGCTACAAAAACAATGAGATGTTAACATTGTTGAGACTTGACTACAGCTTTAAATGTAAGTTTAGAACATGCTTTCCAAACATCATTAACAATTTTTAGATTCAGAATGAGAGGAAGAAAAAATTGTAATTCTACTTGAATGCATAATGTATTTATTTATTGATATAACTATGTTGTTAAGGACTGGACACAAAGAGGAATAAGAACTTAATAAAGAAAAAAAAAATTTAGAGTAACGTGGTAATAGATATGTCAACACTTGTTTCATTAGTTTTCATTAGTAGTTTATATTGGTGCAGTTTACTAAACCAGAGCACAGAGTTTGCCTACATCCAGTGAAATAGAAAATTATTAAAAAATATCACGTTTGTTGTCAGTCTTCATCAAAATGTCATCAGCTAGTAAATCTGTATTTCACTTTTTTTTCACGATGAAAACAAGTGAAAGTCTGTAATCTAAACCAGAGATTTGCTCCAGAGGATACAGCGACTGCCGAAAGACACTGAAATCCTGATTTCAGGAAAACAGGGTCAATCAAACAGGACGAGAAAACTCTCAGAGATAAGCCCTGTAGTTTTTCCTGGACAGAGAATGGTAAAGTACAGATCTGTGCTGTTCATTAGTTGCTATGCGGGAGTTATTGTGTGGGAGTGGGGTTTCGGGAGAGAATGGATACATCATTGTGCACATAGATTAATCTGACCAAAATGGTTTGAGAAACTGTAAAAAGAACAATGTGATGCATGACTGTGGTCTTAAAACCAGTCACTCTGAACTGGGTGTGATAAAAGCTGGGAACAATAAAATCCCCAAGTGCTGTCTGCATGTGGATCAGCTGGAAGAATGGAAATGTTATAGAAATGAGAACAAGAATGCACCATCAATATGAAAATCAAAAGGCTGTCAAAGCAACAGACTTATGTTTTGTCACCTCCGAATATTCAAGTCGCTCACCTAAATTTCTTTCCATGTCAGTTAAATAGTTTTCATCTTCATGATTCTTCCTGATGTGTTTGTTTTTGTGTGCTAAATATTGCAAATTCTAGATTACGTTGGACATTTACCCCTTCGGATGAAATTTGAGCAGCATTGTCCAAACCTTCTTATGCATTTGGTGGCCAACAAGTTAGGGTTAGGGTCAGTGTTGTATAGTAACGAAGTAAAAATACTTCACTACTTTACTTAAGTATATTTTGGAGTACTTCATACTTTCCCGTAGTAAGAAAATTTTTGATAACTTTCACTTTCACTTCACTATATTTCCGAACTTAATTGCATACTTTTACTCCAATACATTTTCAATGTGTGGTTTAGTTACTTGTTACTAAAAAGCGAGAGAGAGAAACAGTGTTTTGACTCCACCTACTGATTGACTGCAACAAGCCTGCTTGCCGAGGCTTGTTCATCACCACCAATAGGTTGCACAGGTTTCGCACCTCCCCACCTACGTCAAAAAGTCCCGCAAATAGTCTGATTGGTTTGTGCTTCATTTGTGTAGGTTTGTGCCGTTAAAATTTTCGTTTGTGCAGCTTTGGTTTCCGAGATATTAAAAATAATTTTTTAGCCTATCCAGAGTTCACGATCCCCCCATTTTGCTCCAAAACAAACCAAAGTGGGCTGGTTCGTTAGTGCTCTGTTTCTGCAGGTTTGTGCCGTTAAAACAAACGCAGCAAAGTTGTTTTCAATTTGGATTTTGGCTCTTCCAATATCCGGAGTGAGCGGCGTCTAGCTCAAGGTTGATCCGATTCATGAACACTAATTTCGGCCAGCCGTTCTCTAGGTCTCCCCCTTCCTCAAGGTGTTGGAGGTTCACCCAGGTAGAGTCAACAAATTTTACATCCAAACTCTCCTGAGAAACTAATGGAAATAGATTTCTTGCCTTGTGACCAACTGACACAAAATTCATGCTGTTACACAGACACACTGTTCTCTAGTGAATTTTTAGTCATACTCAATATTTTCAGTAATTGTAATCTTAAAAAGTATATCTTTTGGATAACCTAAGAAATAATTTTTAATATTTCGGAAACCAAACCTACACAAACGGAGCACTAGCCAATCAGACTATTTGCTGGATTTTTTGACGTAGGTGGGGTGTCAGCTTCACGGAGGTCTGTTTCCTTTCTCCCATTAAGTTAATAAAAAAGCTCTCCCTCCCAATTCTTTTTTCTTTTGCATAATGACCAGTTGTGTGCACCTATAGTTTGTGAAGTAGAGTAATCGTAACGGCTTTTTTTCTTTATGTCGGCCGCATTTTCTGTACTTTCTGTATTTATTTTTCTCATTTTCGGCACTGAGCTTACTGAAAGGGAAAACTTAAGGCTTATAGAAACTTTGTATTTTCTGTCCTGGAGGGTTTACTAAGAAGCTGGTTCAGTTGTAAAGCAGGTTAAGTTAACTTTGTGGTTTAGGTAAAGCACCTCATTTTCTTAACTGCAAGTATATCTATTAGCAGGTTTCATTTTGCCTGCACTTGGTTGTGTACATTATTTTAAGTGTATTTGACAAGTTCACCAAAATATAAAAAATGTCATTCAAACTGCATTTGCCTTGTTTTACTTTTACTTGTACTTTTCATTACATTACTTGAGTACATTCATTTTTACAGTAATTTCTATACTTAAGTACAAGACATTTCAGATAGTTTAAGACTTTAACTCAAGTAACATTTCAGTCAGTGACTTGGACTTTTACCAAAGTCATATTTTGGAGCGGTACCTATACTTTTACTTGACTCTGAGATTTCAGTACTTTATACAACACTGGTTAGGGTCTGTACACAGGTACAGACTGGTACAAACTGTACAAACTGGTTTGACAGTTTGGTAGCTATCAAACCAGCTACCAGTTTGATAGCTCGTTTAATTTGCCATAAAACCTATGCAAAATTATTCATTTAGGTTATTGAGCAAAGTAGTGAGTAAATATTTTACATTATATGGTTGAATTCACAAAACTGTGCTATTTGCTAAATTTTTTTGGCAATATTTTATGCGTACTATCCACTTCATCTCTTCAACCAATGCAGCAGCATCATTGCACAATGAGACCAGGTTTTGCATACAGTGTTAATTTAGTCAGCTTAATTTAAGAACAATTAAATTTGCACAATTTGTTATTTAACTTACAGAAACATTTTGCAGTTGTTTTGTATATAAATTGTTAGTGAAGATGAATTATAACTCCTATTAGCACGCAACAGGTTGCAATTTTACTGCTACCACCAGATTTCAGCAGAGATCATCATTTTTTTATGCAACTTGCTTGTCACAAACAGAATTAATCATTTTAATTTTTATAAAATAAACCTATACATAAGCAGATCTTCCTCTGCAACTACAATCTGTATCTGCTTGAGAAATAAACATTTCTATGTGTTAACAAAGTCTTAACACAGAAATAGTTTAATTAATTTAGCTCCCTCTCCTCATTTCTATCCACATGTCTAAGAACTAGTTGTTATATAAATTACTTTCTAGCTGTATGATCATTAGATTTTGTGGCAGTTTAGAGCTGTAGATGTTTTAAACTGTAAAATCTAGTAGATAAAAATTGAGTCTTATTTGTGTTATTCACTGCTCTGTTTAGTGCGGCTGCAGCTTCGTAGGTCAGGCTAAAAGTTCTGATGACACAATCTATAAATATAGTTGATATCAGTTAGTCAATGTTGTTTTTACAAGTAACAACAGAAAGTTTTTATGCTTTTAAGTCTGTGAAGAGTGTAAAAATAAATGCAGTTGAAGATGTGGAAAGTACTGTGCTAACAAAGTCTGCATGTGGCGGTAGAGGCCTAGTCCAATTTAGCTCCTTCTGTTCTACAGTTTGTTTATTGGTGAAAAATTGAGCCCAATAAAGAAAAGAGCAGCCAGCTTTCTGTTACCAACAGGGAAGGTACGGAATGCTGTGGGAATGCTTTGCTGCAGTGCTGGAGGCACTGTATGTATCAAAGAGGAAAGCCATGGGAGTACAAGACATTTCTGAGAAAAGTGTGGTACAAAGAGTGGAGAAAAGGGGCACAGAACAAAAGACGACTGTATTCAAGTGAAATCTTTTTTGAGAAAAACAAAGCCCAAGTTACTCTAGAAGAAAAACTATAGAAGCCACCATCAAACATGAGAGAGGAGGCTGGGAGGTAAGACTGCTCTTGCAGCTGCATCAAGATTTTACACTGCTGCAGCAGATGTTAAGAAAATGTCACTTTATGCCTGGATTTTCCCCAGACTTTAGAGACAAATATGTAAGTGGGCTCTAAACTAATGTCTTCCAGTGGTTGCACTGTTGGGCTTAACTTTGTTTCGCGGTGCATCAGCACAAATGTAAGGTGAACCCAAATGTTTGATCGCATGGCATAGCAGTTTTACAGATTCAAGGTTTTAAATCACTGTCTTGTTAATGATTAATCAACAATCTAGTAAATGAAGTTTTTTATTTGAATCAGAATTTCTGAAAAAATGTTTGAGATTCTATGAGCAGAAATTTAAACATCTTGATAAATTAAGTAAAACTAACAAAATTAGAAATACAAGTGTTTTAATGGCTGAACATCTCAATCTATACATACAGTATATGATTTTTGATTTAATGACTTTCAGTCTAGATGTGCAAGAGTTAAGAATAATCTTGGTTTCACTTTATCCTGTTTTCATTTTATTACATTTTGGGATATGTACCATAATTCATTCATGTGGTCTATCAAGATACAAAAATCACAGAAATAGTTGGCAGAAATTTTCAGTAGTGAACTCCTGCTCCTGTTAAAATTTGATTGGTCACTCTGCCGGGCCACTCCCACCAAAGCTGTCAGTCACTTTGTTCAGGGTGCACATATGAAGGTTTGCATTTCAAATTGGAACCACCAGACTGAAGACCAATGAACACAACACATTTTCCTCTTTTTTAACTTCAGATGTTCATTGCAATTTAAGCTGCATGAAATTTAGATAAAACCGCAAATTCAGTATGCCACCCTTGTACTATCTGAGCCCCTACCTCGCACCGTAGGAAAAAAAATCCTGGACATTTGTTGCTTTGTGTTGACATCATTTGTATCAGTATCTCTCGAAACTGATTATACTCTGTTGTTTAGGTCACAGAGTCAACGACGGATTGTGGCACACAGTGAATCTTGCCAGCAGGAATCTGCAGATCACTCTTAATGTGGATGGCGAGCCTTCATCCAACGTTGAGCTTTGGGAACCGGTGGAATCAAGAGGCAGCTTCTACTTTGGAGGTTAGTGAGTTTCCCTATGTGTCGTCTTTCCAACATTGTCACTTACAGTTTTCTGTGACTAAAGAGGAGTAAAACTAACGGCTGTTTCTTTCTTGTGTCACTTTCGTCAAGGCTGTCCGCCCACAGAGTGTCACATCCAAGCTTCTGCCTTCCAGGGGTGCATGCAGCTTATATCCATCAACAATCACCTGGTGAATCTCAGTCATGTGCAGCAAGGATTGCTAGGAAATTATAATGAGCTCCAGTTTGACACATGCAATATGAAAGACAGGTAAAGTAGTCTGAGTTTCTTTTCTTGACTTTAATTAATTGTGAGGACAGTTCTCAGAGGGAGCAGACAAAAACCTCCTCTCAATTGATGGCTGAATGTCAAACATCATCCAAGTTGGCAGCGCAGAGTCATTCATGCCCCCAATGTTAATTTGTGGATGGCAGTGTGTTGTTTGCAGCAAAGCCTGGAAGTGGCTGACATTCTGTCCTGTAGAGACAAACAAGCTGACTGGATCTTCCAATTAAAGTGCAACAGAAACCCGGCTGCACCTTCTCTGGCAGAGGACTATGCTAACAAGCTGCTCCCCACTGTCCTGTGTGGCATGCTCTCCCTCATTATCCTGCACAGCTGTGGGCCCTGGCAGACCTACGAGCTCCATAAACGTCTGCATGTGGAGGGGAACATTTATAGGAGCGAGGCAAACATGCAAACTGCCACTTTCCCTTGTGCATGCCCTGGGGAGGATTACCCCTTTGTCAGGTTTCAGACTACCTACTTTTTAGACCAGATTGTTCGCAGTTGGAAGAAATGCAAACACACCGGTGATGCCAGTCTGTCATGTCAGTGCGCAAAGAGATGCATTGTAGGAAAAGACAGAATGATAGAGAGAGATGTTTTATTTTCCCAGGTTTAGCAAGACGGATGTTGTGTTTGGTCTTGTTTCTTCACACCTAATGTAGCATAGGATGAAAGAAAACAGAGAGTCAGGATTGGTGCTCCTATATAAAACTTCAACTGTGACTCTGAGGGGATTACCTCTCTGGGGGATCTGCATAGTTTTCCTCTGAACTGGAATGATAGTGAATGACCGGCCCTTCAAATGAACAGCACCTGCAGCCATAGGGAAAAGGTAGCAAACGTAAATACTGGAAAGAAATAGGGGGGAAATAATTCCACAATGGTTGTTTAGACATAATCTCAGTTATTACAGTTCATGTTAAAATGAAATTATACATGTAACAGATGTATTATATTGTAACTTATTTAAATAACAGATTCATCAGATGTAATTATTTAAGCCTTTAAATGACATGACAGTTATGTTACTGTACAATTCTCTATGAAATATTCTTTCTTACAGATGTTTTCAGGTCAAACCGATTTTCACATCAGACAATATCATACATAAATAAAATAAAATCAGTTTTCAAATAGACCTGTTAATTTAATGGGAACACAGAAATTAATGTGACCCTTCAAAATCATGATATACCAGATTTCTGGAAAGTTGAGTTCAGTTTCTCCAGACACAACCGGTTCATACAAGTTCACCTGATCACTGCCTGGCATCATCAAGTGAGCCATATGATCCCAAGAAGCAACAGGTCTTTCCTCGATCTAAAGAAATGAATGAACTGGAAATGAAATGCTTTGCTGTGAATTACAGTAATTATTGGAGCCAGGAATTATGCTCTCTACAAAACAATGTTTCAGCAAAAATTCCAGACATCAGTTTTTTACCTTCTGATCAAAAACTGATTTCTGGAATCAGTACTGTACATTTGGGTTGTACATAGGGACATTAATCCAAATGTCCCTATCTACTAGTGAAACCACCTCTGAATAGTTCAAAGAAAAACTGTGCATATAGGCCTATTCGATGGTGAACTTAAATCTGATTAAAATCCTGTTGCAAGACCTTAGCATTGAATAGTCTGTTCAATGCACAAAACTCCCCAATGTCGCTGAATTAAAATTATTCTGCAAAATTCCGAATGGATCCCAATTAGCCTACAGGCTTGACAACAGTTGTTGCCGGCAAGTGTGACAGAACCAGCTTTTAGCTTTGGGGGGGGATTTCACTTGGGGCCAAGTTAGTTTGGAAGGTTTTCTTTCCCTGAATAACTCAAATTCTGTTTCAAAGCTGTTATATTTATTTATTCTCTTTAATGTTTAGTCTTTGATCCAAGGAATTTAGTAAATTCCAATTGAATGCTTGTAAAAACAATGCTATGGATCTGCTTGAAAACTCAGTACCTTTAAGTCCATCTATCAGTGTCTACCCTACTTGTTGGTGAAGGATTGTGTTGGAGCTGGTGACTATGTCCACCAGTCATTGGGTGAGAGCCGAGGTATACCCTACACAGGTCACCAGTTCATCACAGGACAACACAGAGACACACAGGACAGTCATACACCCACACTCAGAGCTCATGGCAATTTTAAAAAGACAGCTTAACCTAACAGTAATGTTTTGGACTGTGGAAAGAAGGCCAGAGTACCCATAGGAAACTCACACTTCCATAAGGAAAACATGCAAACTTCATCCAGACCAGATGAAGTTCCTTACAGAAAGAACTCAGGAGTTTATTTCTGTAAGGAAACAGATCTGACTCAAGTTCAGAAGAAGTTAAAATATTTTTTCACCACTTTCATAGCTCATGTACTAAAAATGGCTGCATTTCCTTTAACCATAGAATTACGCAATTGAAATTATGAAAATAAATTTGCTTGATGGAAACATGGATATTTTCCATCAAGTCACATTTTTCATAAAACGTTTTTATGTTAGGATGAAGTGGTTTTTCAGATCAGTTTAGCAAAATAATGTATTTTGCAAAACTGCAATTGAAATACTTATTTTATATCACAAGTGAGGTGATGAACAATCTTTTGGCAGTGTGACATCATGACAAAATGATGAGGCTGATGGGTTTTTTTGTTGTTGTTTTTTCAGACAATGTGTAGCTAGCTCCATCAGAGCTCAGATTTTTATCTTGATTCTCTTGGCAAGCTCTGTATATTTCTGAGAGTTATTTTTTGCTTCAAATGTGGTGTGTGCTAACATTTGATAACAATAATGAAAACTTCTTATGTGAAACGTCTCCGATTAAAATTAATTGAAAACAAAAAAAATCACTCCAGTACTAGTCTACATTTTAAGGTAAGAAAGACTCATTTAGTATAAATTAAAATTTTAGCTATTGCAATTACACCTAAGAGAAATACTGTCGATATAATCAATGTCATGAATATGTGTGTATGTATTACATTTTAAGAAGAGGTGCACTGATTGCAGACTGACAGACCTGATGGGCTGCTCTATCAATCAAACCTCTCTCACTGGAGAGTGGAAGAGGACAGTGGTTGATTTTTTTGTAGGACTTTTCTGAGGTAGATAAGATCCGTGGATAAGATCAGCTTCACATGAGAGTATTGGCCAATCACCAAAATTAAGGAAATCAGCACCAATAAATCGGTGCACCCCTAATAGTGCATCAAAAATAGTGCATACAAATGTTTTTGTTGCTTTTAGTAACACTAGATGATACATGCATATAGGATATAAACAGCACTGTCAGAGTTTATAGCAGGAGTGTGAATGATCTGGTCAACTATCTGTTGATTGTAGCAATCCACATTACTAGTTGAAATAGAGGGCCTCAAAACCATATTATGCCTGATAGCTGATAGATAATGGCTGATATATGATTAGCACAGGCACCACCATCATGAATACGTCTCATATAACTGCTTACATCCATCACTGCCATGATTTTTAATGGGCTATCGCGCGAAGACGCCAGTTCACGCGTGATTTTAATTTAATGTCTTATTTAATGGAAACACGTCAACTGCAAAATTGTGGGGGGGTTTTTTTCAACATTAGTAAAATGTAGACTAAGATTTGTGCACATTGTAACGGAAATATAGAAAATATTTTAGAAGCTACAGTTTATGAGGAAAGTTGCAACTAAATTGATCCTTTATTTTTTCAAACATATGCTGTTTGCATTTAATGCAGGTTGTTAGCAAACTTTATTTTGGCATAATTTGATAGACATGTATCATTGATAACTGGGACTATAACATGTTTTACTTTAGCTCTAGTGAATCAAGTGAGGAACAAAATTTTCATTCCCCTGTTTCAGACCCTCAATAGTTAGCTTGAATGGTCTGTTTCTGTCTTTCTGAGGAGTGAGCTCATGACACTCACACCAGGCTGCAGCAGCCCTGACTCACTAGGAATGCCCTTGTGAAGGGTAAAGAAGGCTGAGGATCTAAGCAGGAAACCCAAAATCAATTAACAAAATAATGTGCATAAATTATAATACAGTTTTCAAAGCTTTATAAATGAAATATACTGCAGTGTTAGATCTTGTTGGGATCAGATTGACAAGCATGAAATTATGGTGTCATATTTTAAAAAATTGTTTTTATTCAGATTTAGTAGGCTACTATAAATGTGAGAAAAAGCTAAACATCACCTGCTATACCAACCTATAGATTATTCATGTTTCTGCTTATTACAACAAAATGTATACTACAACAACTGTGTTCACGCCAAGCTGCACAATGTTGTTCTTTATTAGATTCTATGAAAAATGTGAAATAAGGTTTTCCTAATGGCTTACTTTAGTTGCGCTGCAGCTTGTTCCACAGCCTCATTAAATGTCCAATACAATGTTATTTGTCGACAGAAACCTTAACTTGTTCGCTCTCAAGGGATCCCGAGCCATGATGAGAACGGACAAGGGAGAGTTGAGCTAGTAATTGTTTAAATCCTCAGGGTAACCGTCGTTAAAATGAGAACCATTGAGCTTTTGAACAAAGTAGATTTCTTGACAATAAAAAGATTGAATGTATTTTAATGGGTTGTACAGAATTATATTAAAACAAAGACTTGCTACAAAATATTTATATTTTATTTAAAGCTAAAAAGGTAAATTTGGGTTCACAATTTGCCTAATGTAAATATGGACTGAGGGGAAAAGATTTACTTCACTTGAATTCACTGCATTCCAAATAATGGGTTAAAATAATGGGTAAACTCTGACAGTCTTCAGATATAACATTCCTCAAACCAAACTCCAAAGTTGTTACTTTCAGATCCTTACTTTTGAAAGCTTGATCTTATTTACTTACTTGTTGGACTGAAACTGAACTTCAAACATTTAATATTTCTATCTTAATCTTAAAATCATACAAAGAAAGCTCAGCAGATATACATGTCTAACATTTTACCAACTTTTTTTAGTCAAGTTATACAAGTTTTGTGTGTGGTCTTATAAAAACAGACCACACACAAAAATAAATCCCACTGCTTCTTAATTCCTTCCTCTGTTTCTGTCTGTTGCCATCTAACAAACGGAACAATTTGTTATTAAAATGTTATTGTGAAAGAAGAAGAAGAAAGAAAAACCTTTCATAAAACTCACTTCATTAGAATCATTGCTGTCACACTTTGAATATCTGCATTTGAAGTTTTCAAAAATGCATTTTTAGAAGCACAGACATTTTAGGGGCAAATAGAAAAATTCTGCCACCTTAAAGCGATGGCTTCCTCACACACACCGTGACACACCACAAACATATATCACTGCTACAACAATGCAACTACAAAACTTAACTGAATCAAAAACAATTTCAGTCTATGCTATTCAAACAGTTCATTCACTTTGGGAAACTGCATGGTCAAACTTAAAGTCTCCCTTCCTGTTTTCACTATTAATTATCTCCTAATCATCTCCTGAAAGCTGCAGTATGAAACGTTCATAAAAAATAAAACAAAATGCTTTCTTCACATATTTGTAAACTATTAGTATGTTGTGACTGTAAGGTATGAGACAGATAATCTGTGAAATATCACTCAAAATATACATTACATTAATTCACGAAGAGAAACACATCATGTAGATCAATTACTGATTATTTTAAGGCTTTGCCGTTCTTCTGTTAAGTGTGAGATTTTCTGCATCATTTAATGAAAACGCTAACTTTAAGAATAGAATATTATATTGGACCAATTCAAAATATTTTTAATATAGAAATGTGAGCTTAGTCAAAAGTATATTTATTACCTGCTTGAAAGTTATTTTCTAAAGGTTAGTTTTAATCTGACAAATGAGTCTCATCAAAACCCATATTTTAATTTATTGAATATGACAAGATATAGTCAAATCAGTTGTAGCAGTTGATGCTTGCACTGAGCCAGGATTTGGTTCTGCTGGAGCTATATTCATAGTCAATTCTAATTCAGTTCATGTTACAATACAATGCATGTGAGTACTCCTGGAAGGCGTCACAACACCTAAATAACTGGAGACCAGTGGAAGAAAGTAGCAGATGGAATCTTAAAATACGCAGATTGGGACTGATAAGCATGACAAGGATAGCTTGAGCCAGTCTAACTATCAGCTTTACTAAAAAGAAAGTTTTTAGCCTAGTCTTCAAAGTGGACAGGGAGTCTGCCTCACACACCAAAACTGGGCGCTGGTTCCACTGGAGAGAAGCTTGAGAACTAAAGAATTTGCCTCCCATTCTACTTCTAGAAACTAGGAACTGCACTAAAGCTGCAGTCTGTCAGCAAAGTGTTTCGTTAGGAAGATCTGGATCAATCATGTGAGGAGGAGAATGTTAAATTTTATTCTGGATTAAAGATGGAGCCAGTTAAAGGAAGCTAAATAAAAAGGAAATTTCAAATCTCTTGGTTTAATTCTCATCATAACTCCAGCTGCAGCATTTTGGATAAGCAATATATCCGCAATATATCACAAATATATTTCTATTACAGTAGGACTATGAGCAAAATTATCTCCACAAATGACTTTTTGGAATGCAGTAATTGTTGACTATAAAACTCCCATTGCATTTACAATAATTTATTCAGTTAGTTAGACATAATTTCAGGCTACTTTTACACAGCATGTGGAGGTGCTAAGCACCTCATGGAAACCAAGTATATTGTGTATTTATAGCCAGCCTGATTCAGTCTGTTCTGAATCAGCACATCCAATCCGGAATAGCAAGACAAACAAAATGTACGTCTGGATCAACAATGGAAACCTGAAGGTAGTTTTCTGAATTGAGAGTGCTCTGACTGACTGCCACACAGTTCTTCATCATCTTCCAAAATAATGAGAAGTGAGCATTGTCTATGATCAACAGCTGAGCAAACTAAAACTCTTGACACTGGCCAATAGCGTTGCTGCTTGTAAACAGTGAATGAATCTGAACTATGCATGGTCCTGGAACGCTTTAGTTTAAAATTATTTCTATGCTATGTAACTAAGAAGTCTGCTTCTAAAAGAAACTAAAACAAACATCTGTAAGGTGCAGCACTCATTTTGGAAAAAAAAAAACTTTTTTATGTAGATTATTTTGAAAAATGCTTGTCAAAGTTATTTGTACCATTCACAATAATCAATGGGAATTTCTTCATATTCATTACAACAATCAAATCCTTCTTAAAAAAAACCTCTCTGTCTTCTCAATCCTCCTGTTGGTCATAGCAGTTGATGCTTGCTCTGAGCCAGGTTCTGGTTCTGATTCTCGTTCTGGTTCTGCTGCAGGTTTCTTCCTGTTAAAGGAAGGCATCAATCCTGCAATCTGCTGAGTTTCCTTAGATACAAAAATTTTGATCTACTTTGACTAATTAATTGAGCATATTTTACTGTTCGATAACTAATATGGAATTGGAATGTGTGACTGAATTGAAATAATTTTTTGTAAAATGCCTTGAGATGACATTTGTTGAAACAATATAAATAAACTGAGCTGAACTGAATGTAACACATAACCACCTTGCTGCATGTTTGTTTGCCATTACCCTAATCTTTATCTCCCTCTACAAATTCTCTTTAATTTCACAAAAATTGCAAAATTGCAATTTTACTTCCAGTCAGAAGAAACATGTCAATCAAAGTTCTATGCAGACATGTCCACACTTTACAGGTAAAGTGAATCCTGTAACCATGTGATTGCTGAAGCAGTCAAAAAATGAATTTAGCCGAATTGGAAACCAGTTGCTTCAAAACTGCAGTTCATCACCTCTGATTTAAAACTCACCATAAATTGGATTCTGTAATTATAGAGGATGGTTCATCACATCTAACTTCCAAATCTACTCCTCTATTTTACATCATCCGTGGAACATGCAAAGATTTCAATCAATTAATCATGGTGTACCGATGATTAAAGACCCTTTTACATACCAAAAGTTATTTTTAAAAAGTGTAGATGTCATCAAAAGACCACTAAGAAACACAAAACACTGCTGCAAAACTAATTCCTTTGACATTAAGCAGGTGTCTGAGTCCGGCTTTGTTTCTCATTTATTTGTCTGCGCATGGCCGAATGAGCACCCTGCTGCTTCTCTCAGATGGTGTGCAGCAGCAGTCTGTACTCGCTCTCATCAGTCTGTCATTCTTCAGGTTCTAAAGGTAAAAAGTCATTTTTGAATTCAGACCTTTCACCAATTTAGAACCGTGATCTTACTTTCATTTTTGCTTTGACTCAGTATGTGTGTGAAATCTTTGAATCTCCTGTGGTAAACATTCAGGGTTTCCCATATTTGTTCAAACTGTCACCCTGTTGTGACAGTATATCATGAGACAGACAATCTGTGAAAAGATTGAGCTCCTCCACCTCCTCGCTGGACCAATAGTATGTTGTTCTGCGTCACAAACAGCCAATCAGAGGTGGGTCTTAGTGTTGTTAGTCACCATTTTTTGGCATTTTTTGTCTCAAACATATGTTTTGGGTTTTTTTATACAAATTTCTGACTTCACAATGAGTATCACATTTTTTATCAGGGATTTGTACTTTTAATCATGCCTGTAGTTGTCCCTGCTTTTGCAAATTTGTCCGATTCATTAGAAAATGTCCCATTGTTTCTTGCAAATGTGTGGAAATTTTAAACAGTATTTTGACACTAATTTACTCCTTTGTGGCAACATAATTTTTTTCTTTAATCTAACTATATCCCTAATACTCTATTGGATTAGACTATTATGAAGAGGTGAAAGGATTCTGACACTGGCAAGGTTAAATTGGTGAATGTAATTTTTTTTCCTGTTTTAGTTCAGCCATATGTTTTCACAACAGTAATTTCTGAATAAAACAATTTTTACTTCACAAACTGTGCTCAAACAGAGATTAAATCTGGTTGTTTCTCTACCTCTCCAATGTCTCTTATTCTAAAAGAAAGTGTGATACAATGTAGAGAATCTGGGCTTCATAAATTGTCTACAATAAAATCTACAGAATGTTGATTTTATTCTTTCAGAATCTAATGATCCACCTGAGTTCGAGAACCGTTCACGGAGCTCAGCAAGCAGACAAACTACTGTGACTCCTCTGCAGCCTGTGTTTGCACACTACAGGAACATGTTCATATAAAGTTATATTATAGAATAATATATCAGTGACACATTTGATTGAAATGTCTAAAGAGTTGCTCAAATAAAGAGTTCCATTCTGCAGTCGTGCATGTGGCATCAGTCATGTTGGATTTTAAACTGTTCCTGTAGAAGAGCTGACTGATCAGGTCAGAATTCAGACCTCTGGGGTTCTTTCTGTTGAGTTTCTTTATAATTTTCCACTAACAAGTCAAAATGGAAGACACATATTGAATAATATAACGTGAAAAAAAGGACTACCTTCCTCACACAAAGCAGACAAGTGAAATATTCTAATGTTGGAATGTGCTTGTGTGTTGCTCTGATGTCCTGATGCTTTTTGGGTTTCTTGATTTTTGTCTAGAGACATAAATCACACTAAATTTTGTAACTAGTTTTTAAAAAATATGTTAAAAAACATTCAAGAAAAAAAAAAGGTTTTACACTTTGGCCAAATCCACTGCACCAGAAATGTTACATCCGTTTTAATCACAGCTGCACCAGGAGGCCTGTTCAGTGATTGTGCCATGCTCAGCAACATTCCCAAAATGGCAGCGGGTTGCATTTTAATAACAAATGCAGCCTGGTGGTGCCAGCACACAAGACCTTCAGGCTGACGAGGGATTAATCTTAAAAAATGTTAATAGTGTTTCAAACAAATGAGAGCACAAATACATTCCTGTGTGTGTGAGCAGAACAGCAGGCTAAAGACAGCATAGCAGAGGCTGTTTTTTTCCTGCTGCCTGGTACCTTTGCAACCTTCTGTGCCGCTGTGAGGACATGACATGTGAGAGTGATTACATCCCTGATATTAGCTGTCATTTCTCTTCTGTGGCCTACTTAATGACCCCTGAGTGCATGAGGAAAATTAACTTTTATCAGAGCTAATCTGCTCTTCTCTGAGTCTAATTACACCTCAGTTTATAGCTAGCGTGTGCTTAAGTGTGCTGCCTACTGTAATTTTATGTCCTGTAAGGGCAGCCACGGACATAACAACAGAAAATAGCTTGATGGTAATTAAAGCGATTGTTGCAACCCTATCCATGTTGCGGCTGGCCCACTGTGCTGCAGTTAATAGGTGAGAGATAAAGTGTATGAAATTATAGATGCATGCTTGAAAGGCTGGCAATTATGTGAAACTCAAGGAGGCTTGAGGAAGGGACTATTAATCAGAAGAGTGCGGTGTAAATTTTTCTGCGGCAAAATCCCATTAACAGGCATTCTTTGAAGGTGACAGTGATGCTTTTGTGCTCAGAGAAATCGGCTTTTTCAAATTTCAAGGAGTCTGCAGGACCCGACACTCTTCACTCGTTTGGGATTTTTAATTTCAGCTCACAAAACATGAGTCATCAGCAAATTAACTTTTGGATATGTTCCAAGGCTCATATTCATAGCAACAAAGAAGACAATAAAGAGGAGAATAAAATGGATTTTTCTTACCTGTCAGACAGAGTGCTTCAATGGCCTGTGCTTCATTGTGTTGTCTGAAACAAACACCTGACATAGTCACTTTCAGGTTAATCGTAATCAGTTAGAGCTGATCCCCCCAAAGCATGAAAGCTGGGCAAACAAAGATCAAAGCAAATTAGGAGAAACCTGGAGATTTTTCAATTAGTCAGCTCAAAATAAATATATAATTACAAACTAGTCTGATAATCAATTAATTACAAGCAATAAAGCCAAGCTTTCTCCAGCTGCAGTTTTAAATGTGATAATTGAAGCTTCTTTGCTTTTTATGGCGTGCTAATTAAGATTTCTCTTTATTTTCAGGACTAATTATGTAAAAACAATGTCTCATAAGGATTGTATTTTTTCTTATGCTCTGAAAGTAAAATAGCTGTAAAGTGAGTTGTGGAATTAGTTTTGGTGCATTAAGGTGTGGCGCTGCTCCTGTTTTCCCAGGTGCCTGCCCAACCTCTGTGAACACGGCGCCCACTGCTCCCAGACATGGAGCTCTTTCTCCTGCGACTGTTCGGGAACTGGATACTCTGGAGCCACGTGTCACAACTGTGAGCACTTTCATGTTTTCAGCACCATTTCAAAGCCACCATTTCACCCTCCTCTCACTCCAGGTCTACCAAGTCTTCTCACATTCAATTCGCTACACACTTACACCTGCCTGTCTCACCTGGAGCTTTCCTCGGTTTGTGTAGCTGAGAGGCGAAGCAGAAAGTTGTCCTGTTTTAGCTTGACATGACCTCACAATTCCTATTTGCACTTTTTTTCCCTGCTCCATCCTTAAATAGCTCCCCACTTCAGGCTGGCTGTGATTGTAGGAGTTTTTCCTTCCAGGTGTCATTTTTGACGTTGCCTTGATATACACTGTGGAGTGTCGTTGGAGAGAGTGTGGATCCCCCCTCCCTGCACCTCCATCCCCTTCCCCAGAATGTTGATATCTTGTTTGTATGCAGACAGACAGTTATGGAGGAAACATGGCAGATAAGAGCATCTGCTCCAGTAAAAATAGTTCCTTTCATCAAATTCAGCTTTTCTATCTGCAAGTCAAAGCTGTAGCCTGGAAACCAGTGTCCTTTAAACAGACCACCAGTTGGTTTTATAAGAACTATTTATTATCAGCTTGTTATTATCACTCTGTTGAGTCTGTCTCTTACTCCAACTGAAAGTTGAAGCAGCCATGCAGCTAATCAGGAATGTATTTGTTGCGGTTTTATCTCCAGTGTTATGTTTCCCCTTTGCTAGGAGGCAGACAATTGAACTGCATTCATAGTTCCTCCTCTTTTTAATTTACACATGACATGCATGTTTTCTGGCATTGTAGACGTTTATGGATGAATTATTTTAACTACTTTAGGAGGAATCAAATCTTGTGAGGTGAATGTTTCAGAATAAATAAAACAGCTAGGACTGGATGTATCCTTCACTACATACAGATGATTTCAAGCAGTTTGTGAGCAATGACACATCCCTGAAAATACAGAAAAAAATCAACCTAATTTTAGAGTTCACTAATCAATGTTTTTATTAGAGATTTTAATAAATGCATAAAGCTGATAGGTCTAAAGACATGACATAGCAAATCATACATAAATTGTGTGATTTTAAACAAAAATTATTGTAAAAACATCTTTATTTATTCTATATTTGGCATGTAAATATAAATGAAGAAAAAAAGCTTATTTTTTTGTTTTCCAAACTCATCCAGATCTGAATATTTTGTGCAGCTTTGCCACTACTTATTTTCAATGATTGGACCAATGGGATGATTGGTCTTCAAGGTGCAAGGCTAACCAACCTTCGCAATCAGTTACGTTTTTTTTTTTTCATTTGCTCCCTTTCGCTGATTACGTTTCTGAAAAATAACTCTGCTGAGCCACTATAGAACTGCTTCATGCTCTCACATGCATCTCACCCAATCACTAAGCTGCGGACTTCACTGTCAAATTCTAGTTGGTAATCTAGAGTGGGCATCCAGGAGGTTCATTTATTAGTAGTAATTAATAGCTCTTAAACACACCTCAATCTATGTGGGTTGGGAAGGCAAAAATAATTTATATTGTTCTTACCTCTTGGATTAGTTTAGTGACATTAGCATGTGTTTCCATTCATAGATAATGCTTAACAGGATCACCACAGTCTAAAAAAAAGCATGGAATGTGAGGGTGGGATCTTAAAACATGGAAAAACAAATTAGTATATTGTTTTACCAGATGTTTCCCAATTGTATCATGTAAATTACACAGGATGGCTGTCTGTTCTGTATAACATTTGCCATAAAATTATAGTGAACTTTGGTATTTTGAATATAAGGGGTAAAATGGCAAATGGTGGGAATCAAACCACAAACCCACCAAATAAGGGACAAATTCCTACTACTGTCAGCCCATATTAACATGGTGTGGCTGATCTATAGGAGGGAAAATAACTATATATAAATTATGAGCAAAACAAATAAATACAAACAAGTGGGCTGCAAAAAGGCCTTTTAACTAAGTCCTTTCAGTTTCAGTTAAAAATAGTTCAAGAAATAGAGTCCATGACTTTGCATCAAGTCCAAAGTCCAGAGTTCCTACAAGCTCGACAGGCAGGCAGATATTTAACATAGAATTTAACATTCTATGTGAAATTAAAATCATCCAAATTCAAATCTGACTTTGTTTTTCACAGTGTAAATGGGCCCAAAACTTGTGTTCTGGTGGGCATCTGGTGTGGGGGATAGCACTGAGCTAATAGATTTTACTTAATAACAATTATTCTGTATAAAAATATTTGAGAGTCCAAAAACTTTTCAAACAGATCTCTCAGTCTGAAAGATGAAATGAGGAAACAGGAAGTGGCATGACTTCCTGTCTGTTATTGTGTACAGTACAGAAGAGCAATCACAATGCAATTTGGTGAGCAGGAGCAGCTACTGAACTCTGGATTACACTGGGCTAAAAAGGAATGAGGAATTCAAGTTTGGAAACGTTGTGAACATTGATATGAAAACATTAAATAAAGTTTGGAAATTAAGCCCTAAATAAACTCACTGCTATATGCTATCATCTTCCTTAAAAACAAATGACTAAAATGTGTTTTGTGTTTAAATGTATAAAACCCCTTTTTAAAGGCTAAATATGCAGGAATAAATTGTTTACCTCTCTTGTTTTACTTTTGGCTTGTGTTTTTTTCTTATTTCATATCAGCCTGTCTATGTCAGCACCATCTAGTAAACTATGACTCATTTCACAATGATGCCATTTATCACTTTAACTTAATATTTACTCAGTTGCTTTGGAATTACCTAAAAAGAAATCTGAAACATTCTCATTTCTGTATTAAATATTTCATCAATGCTTATATTACGTTTGTGACTTGATTCACCACAAATCAGGAAGCTATGAAAAGCTATATCCTATAAAAAAAAATGTAAACATAAAATTTGACATCTACCTACAACTTTTGAAAGGAAAATCCAATGTAATCTATGTTATTTTATTTTCCCTAACTATTTATAAATATATAAATATTTGAGTGCTAGAAGTGTCATAAATGGCTTGGATGAAAACATGTAAGTAATTAATCCATGTGTGTTTTAAATCTGTAATAAGCCAAGGCATTAAATAATGAAACCACAAATAAATTATTCTCAATAGCAGCACAATTTGAAAAGATTACCTTCTGACTTGGTTCTTCATTGCTAAAATCAGAAAACATGATTAACTGGGAAAGCAGAAGTGTCTTAAACCCAGAGCAGACATCCGAGCATAGAGAAGCCGTGTGAAATATGATTCTGATCTAGCAATTTTTCTTTCCCATGACCATGATAGAGGTTGTACCTAACTCTACTGTGAAAGACAGAACCATTTTTTTCTCTGAGCTGTTCACTGCAGCATTGTCAGGGTCAATTAAAAACATGAATAACTCAACTGGAGGCCTAATTTTTCAGCTGGTCTGCCATACTTACAGGCCCCAGGTCTCACTCTGAGGAGCCTTTATGACTAAACTAAAAGGATCAGAGCTATACTATTTGTGTTTTACAACAAGGGTTTTTTATTGAGCTTGTTCATCAGAAAGGACAGTTGTTTTTCCAGCATGAGGAGAGTCACATTTTAATTCTCTTCCACTAGAGTATTAAATGACCACTAGTCTTCTCTTTCCGTCCTTACTTCTGAATTATTGTCGTGTAATTCCCTCCTCATGTTTAGAGTTTTTTGTTTGTCTTAAACATTTGTTCTGTTTTGCATCCACTTTAATATATCTAGATATTTTCAAAGTTCAAAAAGTTCAAAGATTCAGAAGTTTTTTATTGTCATTGAGTGAACAGCACAAGATTCACAATGCATCACAAAACAATAAGCATAAAAACCCAATAAAATTGAAAAAATATTTCTCTTTTATCAGATACCAATCTAACTGAACACCAACCGAAGTTAAAAGAAAACCAAGAATATCATTAATTGTACAAAGAAATTCTGTCTTCTAAACACCTCAAAGGGTCTGAATATTTTTGAAAGTCACCAATAAATCATGATTTAATTAAGGATAATGTATTGGTGCTTTCCTGATTGCTATGGATGATACTGTCTCCTAATTATTCATCATGTGTTTTGATAACTAGCAGTGGACAATAGTCTGGGTTCAAGCAGCCCATAAATGTGACCTGATCCCTTCTCATAAAATACATTCCTGTCCTTCCTGTCAATTCAAACATTTTAACTGCTGAAGTTTGAAAGCAATTTCAGCTGAAGTTGACACTAGATCCTAGTGTCAACTAGGATCTAGTGTCACTAGTGTCACGAGGATCATGTTGACACTAGATCAGGGGTGGGCACTCCTGGTCCTCGAGAGCCAGTCTCCTGCAACTTTAAGATGTGTCTTTACTTCTACACACCTGATTCAAGTAATGAGGTCATTAGCAGGACTCTGGAGAACTTGACTGCATTTAGGAGGTGATTCAGCCTTTGGATTCAGGTGTGTTGGACCACACCTGAATCCAAAGTGTGGATTCACACTTTGGATTCAGAAGTGTGAATCCACACTTTGGCAAGAGTTGCAGGACACTGGCCCTTGAGGACCAAGAGTGCCTACCTCTGCTATAGATTGACCAGAAAGCTTCTTGAGAGCTCAGAGCCCAACCAGTTGCGCGCATTGTATAAATACAGATAGAGTTTGTGTGTTTGTGACTCATACAGTTCAGACTGAGGAGAGAGTAGGCTGATTCTTGGAGGAATGACTATTTATGTTCTACTGTTCTTCCAGCTATTCACGAGTCATCCTGCGAGGCCTACAAGCTGAGCGGCAGCTCCTCAGGCTTCTACTTCATTGATCCAGATGGGAGTGGTCCCCTGGGGCCCACACAGGTATACTGCAACATGACAGGTGAGATCATGGTAGCTCTTGTCTTGTTAAGTATGCATTGTTCACATGGAGAAAAGGTTAAAAATAAAGAAAGAAAAAACTCAAAGAGGGCAGGAAAGATAAGAGCATGTCCTGGTAGAAACTTGTATTTGTCTTTAGTGGTTTTATATTTTCCTGCCATCTAAACTCTTCAGATCATTGTGGCTTAAAGATTAATTAAACAACTTATCTTGCTCTGCAGCCAATAATGTAAACTTGCTTCTGCTAAAAGGGCATCTTGACAAGTGTCACCAAGTGTAACCATGTTGAAAACACTGCAGAGGCTGGGATCTGGAGTCGTTAAAGAAAAAAGTATTAGATCTGCACAAAAGAATCAATCAGTTCTGGGAACTTCTTCTTCAGCATGATTATTTGTGTTTAAATTGACATTTTCAACTAATGACGTAAAGAATATACTGATAACAATCCAAACTGCCTGCATATACATTATTGCAGGCCTCATACATTTTCCTGATGCAAGCTGTGAAAGTAACCTGGTGACAAGTGAACTAAAGTATTCCTCATCAATATCAGGTATTGCTGTAAATTCACGACTTGTTGCAATCAGCTGGGTTTCCTTAAATAAAAGTATGTCTCTTTGAAATCTTGCCTCCCAATACTGTCGCATGGGGAAAAAAATAACCATCACATCTTAGTGACAGTGTAAATCTCCTCTGGTTTTGGTCTGTGCTTTCTTGATTCAAAACAACACATGGTTATTGTGTCTACCCTTCAGCCTGAATTTGGTAGGTTGAAAAAACTGCATGTTATTGTTTAGTTATGTGGAATTGTTGGCAAGTTATTTGAAAAATGAACTAAGTTGTGGTAATGGGACTAAAACCTGTTTAAACTCTGTTAACTTGTGCTTGATTTTGTTACCTGACTACATTCAGTTTTCTGAACCTGTGGAACCACTTCTGTTTCTAGCACTTTTAGAAGTTTGAACATTTTACTTTGTGATCCCATCAACCAAATTATGTAATCTCTTTTATGGTCTCTGCATATATAGCATAATGTGCCTTTTTCCATATTTTGTCTTATGTCCAACAGAGTTCAGGATATTTAATTATGATTTTATGTGAAAGACCAACACAAAGCAGAACAACTGGAAATAAAATCTAACACAGTTTTCTAAGTGATTAAAGTGTGAAAGTCATACCAAAAAAGAAATGGTTGTTTTTATCTGTGTTTATCAAAGCACTCTCCTCAGGGGTTGGTTGATTATTATTATTATTTTTTTAATATAATAGCAATCAAACCATTTTTATAATGGATGTGCAGGAGTTTGCAGATGTCTTCTGGTATTTTGATATTTTGTCTTTATTGATGAGCTCCAAGTCTTTGAGGATGAAAGACTCCTGTTGCCATCAGTGTAGTCTAATCTTTAATGCTTCCACAGACTCACTTTGACTCTGGCTGTTAATAAAAATACCAGTAAAAAGAAACATGTTTAAAACCTAAAAGATGAATAAAATAAATATAATCTTAAATTTTCAGGGTAATGAATAATTTGGCCCTTAACTGATGGTGCACATCTACAGACAGACATTTTGCCCATTGCTCTTTAACAAATGAATGTCTCAGTCAGAATGAATGGCGAGTGAACATTATCATCTCTGATAAAGGAAGATAAAAGTGAATCTGGAGTCTTAAATCTTTCTCTCAAAAACATAGTTTTATAAGAATGCCCTAACTATAGTGTGTGGGGTTTGCAGCTAACATGTTATTTCAACATTTTCCAACCTGAGTTGCGGTTCTTCAAAATAACCAAGAAGCACCCCAGCCCCCACAGTCTACAAATCAACCAAAATTGTGCTACATCTGTCCTGGTTTATGCAGCAATGTTTGTGTAACTATCATTTTAAAGATATAAAGAAAAGTTTCTAGAGATCATGAAAGGTCAACCAGCCCCAACTCGTAAAAAGTGGGGGGCTTGATTGACGGTTTGTTCTTTAACCTTATATTGATATCTTCAAAGCCAAAGCAGAAAAAAGCACAAACGTTTGACACCAATTTTGTCTGATTTGAAGAAGGTGTGCGAAACTCTTGGCAGCTTCTGTTATTACTGATCTTGACCAGTTTGTCAGTATAGATGGACAGTCATGGTTTGATAGATTTATAGGTTTTGCATACATTTGTTGAGAAGAGGTCTGTGAGATTGGCATATTGAAATATTTTGGTATAGCCTAAACCTGTTTTTAAAATTCTCCCCAGCCCTCTCTCTGAGCTGTCTGCTGTCTTCCTTCATTATCATGATGCTGTCTCTTCTGATTAAAAAATGAAATCCAGTTACTAACCTGGTTAGATGTGAAAGCAAATTGTTTCACTGGGAGTAATTGAAGGAGATAATATTATAGGGGGATAAGATACAAATAATTTTCTGAATACAAATGCAAAAAATACAAATTTATTTGTGAAATTCTTAAACCATGTGTTTCTTCCACCTCACAATTGTTCACTACAATATATGTTGTCAAAACACAGCGGCAAGTTTATGCTACTACTGTCAAAAATTCAGAAAAGTTTTAAGGGATAGGAATACTTTTCCTTAGCATCAAACATCATCTGCGCTGTGACAGATGTCAGACAGGGAAGTGCCTGTCTGTGGGACACATAGGACAGAATAGTGAGTCTAGTTCTGACACTCTGGTGACACTATTCATCACTTGACTGTCACAGTTTTCCCAGTTGTCCTTTGCAAGGTTAATGTACTGTTGATGTCATCACAGAAAGAGCGTTATCATACACTTTGTGCTTTCAGTCTTCTCCTTATGAGTCAGAATCAGCCGACAGCAGAAATGCCTCAACTTGACCTCAATTAAGAAATCCATTATGCATGTAAACAGCTATAAGCCATACAACCTGATGGGAATAATTGCAAGAGGAGAGGGATATTCTCTAAAGCAGAGCAAACACTGAATCCAAATAATGAAGTGATCTATTGTGGGAACAGGACATAACCCTCATTGGCTTTTATCAGACAAACTTTCAATTTGCATCCAAATGTACAGAGTTTTAGTCACAGAGAGTCAGAGAGAATAAGTCTACTGTCCAGGTTATATTCTAAAGGTTATTTTCAGGGGATCAAGTTTTTGCAGATTGAGGACAAAGAAGGTGGTCTGATTTTTGCCTGGAAACGAGTATTCATTTGCTTTTCAGTGACGTAAAGCAACAGATTTGTGAAATGTCACCATCAACACTAACAGCTCAGTCACTACACTCCACAGACACCAAATTCTAAACTTTGCAGCAATTATAACACACTGAACCAAAGAAACGTAATGATACAATGATAAAGGTTAAAATGAAAACAGTTGCATATTAACAGTTTGGTAGGTGTTTGTTCAGGTTTTGTGTGTTTTACTGTTTTTGAAAAAATGTAAAGAAGCATCACTTGAAAGCAAATAAAATGAGATGTTTATCTAAACTGTGCAAAAGTGCACAAAACCTTTTATTCCTCACTCTCTGAAATTAAGTCATGCTTACATTTTCTTGTTCTACCATTATGCCTGTGTGCTACATGTCAGAACAATGAGTGGGATAATCCTGTTAAACAATTTGGGAAAGTCCAGATGATGATGTTATGGTGTTGTAAGCTTCTGATAGGAAATGTTTGTTCTAACTCAGGGATTCTTAACCCTTTTGACCTCGGGGCCCAGAGTGTCTTCTGACTATCTGTGCTACCCATCAAACCATCTTACCTTGTGGTAATGTACATGCTCACAATGTTGCTACGTCACCTGCTGCTTACTCAGCAGTTTTCTTATCCATACATTCTACCTGAGGCAGCTTCGTTTCGTCTCTTTTATTTTGTCGGTGGGCTTGATTTAATTTATTTTGTGACAGGCTTTTACTTCAAGTTTTAAGTTTACATGGCAGGCAGCTTGTGAACATATTTGTAAATGGCTTTAGTTTGCCGTCTGCAACCTCGCTGCTGTATTCTGTAAACAAGAAAGTCATTGCTTGGCGTCAACGTTGTGAATCTGAAAAAAAAAAAATTTTGTGGGCTATTTTTTCTCTTTAAAATATTTTAATTTCAAAATACTTTTTTTTTTTTTTTTTTTATTAAAACATGCTTAGAAAACTTTTGTGTGATTGAAGCTGTGTATGTCTATAGTGTAATTTTAGTATACTGATTATACCCTACCATTTCAGGTGCACAGTGACCTGCACAGTCTGGTAGACACATTTTGACTGTGCTACATTTGATAAAGCCTGCCTTGACCAAAGCCTTTCAGTGGAGCCACTGAAAGAGTGAGAGCTAAGGAGCAAAAGGGAAAAAAGTGGGAAGACAGCTCTCTCTCTCTCTTCCTCTCTCTGTCTCTACCACTTGCTTTGCTGCTGTTTGCAGCGTTTCGTCTTACAATGAAGAACGACTCTCAGCAAGGAGCCGCTGTTCTGACAATCTGTAGAAAGCTTACGGAAACCCAGTTATAAAATAAACTTCAACAGGAAGGATGTATGGATAAGAAATATGCTGAGTAAGCAGTATGTGACACTGGATCGATGTACGCATGCACATTACCTTAAAGTAGGACAGATGGATGGATAGCACAGTTAGTCAGAACACACTGACTCACCACTGACCCATCCCTGGTCAAATACTGGGAGTTTCTTGTGGATGTGTAGGTGGTGGTGCCAAATGTGGACTGGGGCATAAGGGTTGAGAATGACTGGTCTAACAATGAGAAATACATTGTTACATTACATTTAAATGTTTGGTTTCAACTTTGAGAAGGGTGTATTTACTTCAGGGTGAAAGATTTCCTTGTTTCCTACAGAAAAGAAAGTATGGACGGTGTTGTCCCACAACAACTCAGCTCCAGTAAAAGTTCAGAACTCCTCTCCCCAGAAGCCTCACATCATGAAGTTCAGCTACAACGCCTCAGCCGATCAACTTCGTGCTATTGTGACTGGAGCAGAGCAGTGCCAACAGGAAGTAGTTTACAACTGCAGGAAGTCACGTCTCTTCAATACAAAGGGTGAGTTAATTCCTCACAAAAGCATTTCGTTTACCTTTAAATCTTTGCATGTCTACAGTATGTGATTATTTTATGATTACAATTATAAAACAATTTATTATATTATTAAGAAATTCTTTTAAATTACATTATTATAAATTATGTGTGGGAGATATATGTTTATCTTAAGTAAAACATAGAGGTCTTACAATGATCCAGCAGAAGAGATGATGGGGAGACCAATATGGACTATGACGGAAAATACACCTTAGCCAATTCAAATATTTAAACATCATCTGTAAAGACTACCGTATTTTCCGGACTATAAGTCACAGTTTTTGTTTTTTTTTCATAGTTTGGCCGGGGGTGCGACTTATACTCCGGAGCGACTTATGCGTGGAAATTAACACATCATTATATCATATCACATGTTATTTTCACACTAATCCGCAAGAGGGCGCTCTAGGCCTGTGTTCTACTTTCGGTGTTAAAAGAGTTGTTTAAAAGCGACATCGAGGACGAACATTTCATTCGATTTAGTGATTTGGAGTGACACGGATGGTTTGGTAAACTTGTTAGCATGTTATTTATGCTATAGTTATCTGAATAACTCTTAATATGTTATGTTAACTTGCCAGGCACATCCTCAGTTTGTTATGGTTCATGTAAAGTTAGCATACCGTACAATTATTCAGGTTGTTGCCTCTATTCTATTTTTATTGCCTTTCAAGATGACATATCTGTTATTGCTGTTGGATTTTATCAAATAAATTTCCCTCAGAAATGTGCCTTATACTCCGGTGCGACTTATATGTATTTTTCTTCTTTATTATGCATGTTATGGCTGGTGCGACTTATACTCCGGAGCGACTTATAGTCCGGAACATATAGTAGTTGTGAAGTTGGGACACCAGAACAATTTGCTACACAAACATGCAGCTGTTTGTGTAGCAAATTTGAAACATAGAAGTTTGGTTGCCATTTCAACTCTTTGCAATTTCTCTGGAGACTCTTCCTCAACAGTTGTTTCAGGAAGGAATATTTTATGGAAGGAGGCCTGTTACATTATCTATTATCATCAAAATCCAGGGAGTGTGTGTAGGTGCTGAAATTGATTGAGCAAGTTCTGCTTGTGCTATAGTGGAGTTGGAGAACGTCCATGCGAATTCAGAAGACATACAGACTACTTGCCACATTTCATTACAAAAACATGTTAATCCCAGCTATTTTCATTTTCTGTCCAAGTACCTCATATCTTTAGAAACAGAACGTAGAAAATATTCTAAGTTTTATTATCACTTGGTTTGACAAGACTTGGAACTTTATATTGGATGTGTAATTTGTTAAAACCAAAAACGGAGTGAAAGAGCTTTATCTATTGTTACTGCCTGTTTGGTCAATGCATTGTTATTGACTGAATTCAGCAGTTAAAATTCCAAGTTTCAAATGGGCAAAAAGAGCCAACAGCAGTGACAACATTGATTTTGAAGGTCTGGGCTGTCCAACTAACTCAGTCGACCTGTAATTACATTAAAATGTATTAATAGCTGCAGAAACTCTGTACCAATGTTGGGTTTATTTTGTTCCCCAACCTGCAAGAATCAACCAAAGACACAAATTACTTTTCTGCAGAAGCGGGGAGAAGAGCCCGACGCGGAGAACCGCTGTCAAACGCTGTCTGGGATCAACTCCGCCGTCTCTCAGTCCCCAACTGCGTTTTATTATGTTAACAAACAAAGAGGTTGGCTTTTTCACACAATCATGCAAACAATTGACCAATAAACTTCCCCACAGGATGTTCTAGAAGTCTTCCGTTGACATCCCCTTACCAGGACATAAGGATGACCACTATAAATTCACCCCTCCGGACACAAATGATGATCAAAATAGCTCTTAACACAAAAATGTGTAAACATTTCTAACCCTTAAGAGAACACCTGGATAAACGGTTAAGAGTATACCATAAAAGAAAGGAGTCAAGAAAACAACACAGAATAATAATATGAAAACATAACCTTTCAAATAAAAGTAAATGAACTTGGATAATTTTCCTAACAACCAAACAATATTTTGTACAGACTCTGTTAGTGACGCATTTGTGCTTAGATACATAAAATGCTCAGAAAAAAAAACACTGTTCTTAACTGACTTCAGTAATAGTTAGCCTTCTGAAATGAAGCTTAACTGAAGGCTGAAGCCAGCTATCCAATTTCAGGGCGAAAGAAATTTCCAACTAGAACACGCTTTCAGTTCCTTAAACATAATGCTAATGTTGGATAAAGATAACCCAAGGTGAGTAGAAAATGGTGTCTCGATCATCAATTGTATTAACGGGAAAGTGAGAACAATTAATTGCCACCTTGAGCTAGGCTTTGGCCTCACTTGCCTCTGTTAAAGTCAGTGTAAGAGAGTGGGGGAAAAAATGGCTTCTATGCATGAATCCCACGGTCAGAAACCACTGCCAACCAAATACATGACAAAGACCAATACTACACTTGATGAAAAACATATTGATGATCCAGAAGAGTTTTGGAAAATATTTTGTGAATATTCTGTGACAAAAGTTGGTCTTTTTGGAATGTCTAAATCCCGTTATATCTGATGTAAAATTAATACTTGACTGGCAGCTTTTCTGGTTAGGGGGGCAATTACTTTTCTCATGGTGTTGGTTGGTTTGGATAGCTTTCTTGTCCATGAAAATAAAATTGTAATTTAAAAACTGCTATTTTATACATAGCAGTTTAAAATACACTGCTCAAAAAACAAAGGGAACACTCAAACAACACAATATAACTCCAAGTAAATCAAACTTCTGTGAAATCAAACTGTCCACTGAGGAAGCAACACTGATTGACAATCAATTTCATCTGCTGTTGTGCAAATGGAATAGACAACAGGTGGAAATTATTGGCAATTAGCAAGACACTCAATAAAGGAGTGGTTCTGCAGGTGGGGACCACAGACCACTTCTCAGTACCGATGCTGTCTGGCTGATGTTTTGGTCAGTTTTGAATGTTGGTGGTGCTTTCACTCTCATAGTAGCATGAGACGGACTCTACAACCCACACAAGTGGCTCAGGTAGTGCAGCTCATCCAGGATGGCACATCAATGCGAGCTGTGGTAAGAAGGTTTGCTGTGTCTGTCAGCGTAGTGTCCAGAGGCTGGAGGCGCTACCAGGAGACAGGCCAGTACACCAGGAGACGTGGAGGAGGCCGTAGGAGGGCAACAACCCAGCAGCAGGACCGCTACCTCCACCTTTGTGCAAGAAGGAGCAGGAGGAGCACTGCCAGAGCCCTGCAAAATGACCTCCAGCAGGCCACAAATGTGCATATGTCTGCACAAACGATTAGGAACCGACTCCATGAGGATAGTATGAGAGCCCGACGTCCACAGATGGGGGTTGTGCTCACAGCCCAACACCGTGCAGGACGCTTGGCATTTGCCAGAGAACACCGGGATTGGCAAAGTCGCCACTAGCGCCTTGTGCTCTTCACAGATGAAAGCAGGTTCACACTGAGCACATGTGACAGACGTGACAGAGTCTGGAGACGCCGTGGAGAGCGGTCTGCTGCCAGCAACATCCTTCAGCATGACTGGTTTGGCAGTGGGTCAGTAATGGTGTGGGGTGGCATTTCTTTGGAGGGCCGCACAGCCCTCCATGTGCTCACCAGAGGTAGCCTGACCGCCATTAGGTATAGAGATGAGATCCTCAGACCCCTTGTGAGACCATGTGCTGGCCCTGGGTTCCTCCTAATGCAGCACAATGCTAGACCTCATGTGGCTGGAGTGTGTCAGCAGTTCCTGCAAGATGAAGGCATTGAAGCTATGGACTGGCCAGCCCGTTCCCCAGACCTGAATCCGATTGAGCACATCTGGGACATCATGTCTCGCTCCATCCACCGACGTCACGTTGCACCACAGACTGTCCAGGAGTTGGCGGATGCTTTAGTCCAGGTCTGGGAGGAGATCCCTCAGGAGACCATCCGCCACCTCATCAGGAGCATGCCCAGGCGTTGTAGGGAGGTCATACAGGCATGTGGAGGCCACACACAATACTGAGCCTCATTTTGACTTGTTTTAAGTACATTACATTAAAGTTGGATCAGCATGTAGTGTTATTTCACTGTGATTTTGTGTGTGGCTCCAAATCCAGGCCTCCATTGGTTAATGAATTTGATTTCCATTGATGATTTTTGTGTGATTTTGTTGTCAGCACATTCAACAAAGTATTCAATGAGAATATTTCATTCATTCAGATCTAGGATGTGTTATTTTAGTGTTCCCTTTATTTTTTTGAGCAGTGTAGTACAGTATTGTACTTTAGACAAAAGCTTAGGTTAGTTTTGTCTGATATTGAATTGTGTTTAATAATCAACAGTCATGGCACTGGAGCATCTAAAAGTTGCAGGATGGCAGCTCTAAAGGACTGGTTTTAACTACTGCCTCCTAACCCCCTTAACACACACACACACACGCACGCACTCAAGCCTGCACACAAACATCACTGATGGTAGAGTTTTATGGAGTAGCTGTTTGGGTGCTCTTTATGGCCCTGCTCTCCTATCTGTGGTTGTAAACTGAGAGCAGTTGAATTATAAGGTCTTTCATGTTTTCCTTGCAATTTTCAGTTACATAAGGAGATTATTTACATAAAAAACTGCACTTATGAATATGTCTCAAAGAAAACAATCCTGCCAGGGTTTAATCTAAACCAGAGAAGAAGGTTAACTAAAAGGCAAAGAAACAATGTAACAGATCAGGACCAACTGAAGACCCAGTGTAAGTCTCTTCTGCATTTTTTTCATTTTATGCTGATATACAACATAAAAAAACAGCATTTTCATCTGCCAATAATATGACAAATATGTTTCTTTTTCTACTTTCACATTACTGACTCTCATTTCTTACTTTGCAATGGTGAACCCAAGAATGTCCTTCAGAAATAGAAGAGTGCCACATGCAGAGCCAAAGTCAGTATTGACATCACTTTGGACATCACTTTTTTTCCAGCTATTGTGCTTTTTGAGTTTTCAGACAGTCTGAAGTTCATCACTGCTGGGAGTTGTTGTCTTTTCAGAGGCCCTCCCACACGCTTGTTCTCTCCTCTCGTTACATTTCAATAATATATTGAGAGGCTAGGTGCAGTCTTTTTGTACTCATTCATCTGGAACAGCGCTGGCACCTTTGCTCCCAAACATCTAAACATTTTCTCTTAAATTATAAAACATTCATGAAGTCCTAGTTTCTACCGTCCCTGTGTGCCATGTGTATGCAAATAAACAAGTTCATTATCGCATTGAACATCAAAGAGAGATTTGAAACAGCCTATTTTACAGCTGCCTGAACGCTTTCAGACATAGCCTGAATTTTTAATGTTTCTCTTTGGTGGTGGAATATCCACTGTGTATAAAGTCAAGTGAACCTTTGTTCCTAACTTTTCTGAGTGTCTGGATACAAGCAATCACCCTATTGATGAGAAGCAGAATCTGCAACATGTTCTAATAATTTCTTGACAAAATGGCACCTTTCATGCAAATTCAAAGGAAAATGACAACAGCTGTTCAAAGAAACCCTGTGGGATTGCAGATGTAGGTGTACCAAGAACAACTGAAGTTCACCTCTGGTTGTGGAGTTTAGCTGTAGAACATGTCTTTCCTGATTCCAGTCTTCTCTTAAACCTTCAGTGAAGTCATTTACATTCAAATCAGTCATTTTAAGCTCATTGCTCTTTGTCCTTATGCAGGAGCTACAATACGCTGTGTTTGCTTAGAAGTAACTCGCTTTCAACATGACAACATGAAAAAAGCCGACTGCCAACAGAGGATAATTGCTTCTTGTTTGGTGTACTCTTCCTGTGTTGCTTGTTGTTTTCACACATTTCCAGGAATAGTTTTCTTATGGTGATACATTCCCTAATCACAGCTTGCTGCATAGCTCAGCAACTGGTACACTCTAAAAATTAATTCATTAATTGTAATAATTCAAAAATATGTGAATTATTTTTTTTTAAATACAGTAATTAATAATAAATTCATCAGTGAATTTGGGGGTATGAAGGAGTTCTGAGTTGATAACTAAGGTCATCATTTTTTCTGCAAGAAGGGACAGAACAGACTGCTCCGAGAACAGGAAGCTTAGTGTTTGAAGCAAAATGCTGCACATCTTCTGCATTTCTGATGTTGAGTGTGTCATCTCCATCGCTGGCCTCAGCTGAAATACTTCTATACATGAAATATACGGTTGAAGTCCCCCTACCCAGGGCCGGCCCAAACCTTCACGGGCCCTAAGCAAAATTTGCCTTTGAGGCCCTCTATTTCAGCTAAAAATGTGCATTGCTGCAATCAACAGTCGCAGGATTGGTATGAACTCATCACATCTCTGACAGTCCTGTTTACATTCTATTCTATATACATGTATCATCTACTAGTGGGAAAAGTCACAAAAAAAACTGTTATGCTCTGGACTTAAAATGTAATTCATTCATAACATAGTTTGATTAAATTAATTTCTCTTGGGTGTAATTTCAATAGCTTACCTTTAAATTTATACTAGGTGAGTCTTTCTTACTTGAGAATGTGAACCAGCACTGGGCTGATTCTGTGCCTTCAAATAATTTTAACAGGAGAAGTTTCAAATAAATTGTAATGTTATATAGCTTATAAGTTATGTCTTTGTTTTAGCCACATAAATGATTATGCTCAGCAGCACAAAGCATGCTGGCAACTACAACTTAGAATAGTCCATTTATTTATTAATGCAGTGGCCTGATTTAAAAACATTTTTGCTAGACAGTGACAAACATTGAGAAGTTTCAATTATTGTCATCAAACATTGTCACACACCCGGACTTGAAGCCAAAATAAACTCAGAAATATTTAAGGCTAACCACAAAAATCAACTCGTTTAAACTCAAAACTCAATTTCACACAGACCCTAGCATAATTGGACCGTTCAAGATCACTATCATCCTACATTTTTATTTAGCAGCTCTACAAATCTTTTTGATAAACCTTAAATTACCAAGAGACATGGAAAAACGTCCTTTGACTTGGACTGTTTCTATTCTTCCTTCTTCTTTTCATTACTTTCTTGCTTTTTGCTTTAGAAAGTGTTTTTTTCTAACCTGCTTCATGTTGTCACAAAGGTTTTATTTAAGAGATTTCTTGAGTTTAGATGTCTGTCAATAAACAGCCAGGGTGAAATTTGTTAAATTAAAGACACTGAAGTTTTTTCATAACCAAATGATTTCTCTTGAAAGCAGATATATCCAGAATTGTGTAATTCAGTGTAGTTATAATCTCTCCTAAATGTTTCAAATAAATAATTTTAGTATATCATCTTAACTATTTACAATTTGATAAATTTGGTTAAGTGAGTTTTTAAAAAATTTGGTGAAATTGAATATTTTAAAGTATCTCTTGACCTAAAAACTTAAAGAAAATGTAGGTATTTTTTTTACTAATTGAATTGACTGAATTATAAAACTTTGTTTTGTTGGTGGGTTGTCTGCTGTCTGGGGTGAATGAAGTAAGTGTGTTTAGAAACCTGCTTGTAGTTACAGCATCTCTGCAGAAAATGGGGTCACACAGCAGGAGAGTGACAGTATTCTCACCATCCAGCAGTGCTTTTAGGACATATTTCTGAAATAAATTATTTCTTCTGCAGGTCTCTGAACATGCCCTTGTTTTGAGTGTATTGCCATTTTCAAGCAGCTAAGATTCTGGTCCAGGTGAAATGAAGAAGAATACTTTGTTTGTCATTGGCTTTCCAGAATAAGAGCCTCTCTTGTGGTGTGTATTCTCACCTTGTTGGTGCTGTGGTTGTGCTGAATGTTGATGCTACCTGTGAGGCATCATGTATCAGTGAAACAGGAAGATGCATTTGCCTTCTTGATGAGAATAAGCTGTGTCAATATGAGCCAATTTGAGCAAGAGGTCGACCTGCTCAACTGGAACTATTGATTGTTGCCTTTTCTTATTTGCAGATCTGTTCAAGGTTTGAATTTTGTTTGGAAGCAAACAGAAGAACATATGTTTGCAAAGGCAAGGGTTGGGGGCTGTGGGCTTTGTGATGCAAATGCTGCTGGTTAATCAGAGTTACTGCGGTAGCTCTAGATTGAGTCTCGACTTTGCTTCTAATATAGACCTTAAAAAGCAACCCAAAAAGAGATAGAAAATTATTTGACTCTTCCATGACGTGTAGCTCTACACAAAGCTTTGCTTAATGGAGCTGTAATGTCTGCAGGAGGTGGGCACTGCAGCGGGTGACACCTGGTTATGTATTGTGACATTTAGCTTAATGGGCCTCTCTCTGCTGGCTGGTCTCTTTGCAAAGCGGGGTCACATTGTGTGATGGATGATTGAAACTGGACCCCCTAACACTCAAGTAAGCGTGATAAGTTATGATTTAATAGCACAGGTGAAGCTTTACTATCAATTGGCAGGGAGTTGAGGGAAATGGCTCATTTTGTTAATATATAAAATTATTGAAAGGTAGTTTAGTTTCTCATATCTGCTGAGAAATGTTTGTCTTTTTATGTAGAGTCATGCTGTGTGTGTGTTAACACTGTTGTATAGGTAAAAGAGAAATTTGTATTTAAGATCTTTTTGTCCCTAAATGAAATGTGACATGTCCAGAATGTACCAAATCACTAATGGAGACTAGATTTAACAAATCTTATATCTTTCTTATGTTAAACTAGCATTTACCATAGTTTACCATGAACTCTGTGGTAAATGTTTGAGTCAAAACATAGATGTGCTTTGTGTTAGGCTAGATTGAAAAGTAACATCTCTATGTAGAAATTACTTAGGTTTTCACAGTTACAGTAAAAGGCAGGTCTGAAGAAATTTTTGAAACTCATAAAAACAAATCAAAAATAAAGATTGTTCCAGTTTTATTGTTTTGGAATTTAGAAAACACATCTATATGATCTATCAGACTTTACATGTTCTACCATCTAGTGGAAGTTTTCTTTTCTAATGACATTTCCTAAACAGCCCACAAAGAGTTTTGACATAAATTTGCTTCAGTTGAGTTAATTTATTTACTAATAAATTAACCAATAGTGTCTCCATGCACTTTACAGAAAAGAGAATTTAATCCAATCATATAGACATATTCACAATCAATTCTGACCATGTATAACCATGGAGAGGAGAACTTCCCCTACCAGGAAGAAACTTCCACAAGAACTAAACTGATTCAGGGTGTGGGAAGACAGAAGACACACACAAAAAACACAGATTCACTGATCACAAGGTACTTTTGATGTCTGGGGTGTGGGGGAGCATTAATAGTTGTTGTGGCTCAATGGGGGATTTAATCTATGAGAGAAAAACTTAAGTATACAATTTGTAGAATGTATACTTAAGTATATATATATATATACTCTATATATATAGAGAGAATATATAGTACTCTCTCTATATATAGATACTCTCTGTATATGTATATGTACTCTCTGTCGCAGGAATAGCTCTTTCAATAGCTGTCTCTAGGAGAGATACCTGGTTCAAGTGTGTCGTCAAACTGAAGAAAATAGGAAGTTGTTGGCTGCAAAGCTCAGACTATGCCCACTATAGGAGAATGTCATATCGAAGTAGAACACCAGGCCAAAAGGATTCTCTGTGGAAAGAAAGAACAGTGAAAGCAACATTGATGTGAGCAATAACTGCATATAATGCATAATTTAAGAGTAGCAGGAGAAAGTAGCAGAATGAGCATAAGTTTGTCCCCCAGCAGCATAAGGCTTATGGCAGCATAACTACTGGAATATCACAGAATTACCAGAACCAGTCTAACTACCAGCTTTATTAAAGTGGAACGTTTTACCTCTTGTAAAATCTTAACATTCTGTTTACTCCCTTGTTATATTGGTCAAAAATGACTTGCCCCATAAATGCCCCCAAAAAAGCAACATACTTGAATTTGAAATCCAAAATCTATTTTGCATGATGAAACAATTTAACTCATTTAATTCATTTTTTATGTATTTTTTTGTCACATAGTAAAAAGACAACAGTATTGAACTTTTTTTTTTACCACAAAGCAACTGTCATCACAGTTTTCTAGGTTTATTATTGTAAATATCTAAATGTGAAGTTATTACTTCTGAATTGATTATACAAAAAGGGAAAAAGTCAACAATTTGCAACTTCATTCTTTTATGATTTTTAGGAAGTGAATTATAAAAATACTTTTTCCAGCACAAAATGTGTTTTATTTTGTGGACAATTTTGTTTTTATGTTGATTTTCAACATTTTATGATATGTTCAACTCCTATATAAGCATTTAATAAAATGCTGAAGATGTTCAATATCAGAACATGTTCAACATAAGACATTGAACATAAAATGTTCAAAATCTTATGGAAGAGATTATGTGCGAACGGACAATGTAGGACCAGCCAGATATAAAAAAAAAGGTTATATTTAACAGCTGACCCAACTTAATTGAATTCAATTAAGTTTATTCAACTTAATTAAGTTTTAAAAAACTCGTCATTATGTCTGTCCAACTCAATTCATTAAGCTTATCCAAGACAAGTTATGCGTACCCAATTCCACTTATTATGCCTACAGACTCAATTTATTAAGTTTATCCAACTCAATATATTTTGGTTTTATTACCTGAATTTATTAAGTATGTTTAAAGTTACACATTTAAGTCAGTCTTACTCAAATTATTCATTTACTTCAGATAAAAAAAGTAAACTTATAAAGGATCTCTCTTTCAAAAGTTTTATTTTTTTTTTTTATTAGCTTAGACAGCCTTTATTTGAGAGAAGTTAGAAAGGAAAATGGGTAATAAAGAAGAGGGTCATCATGGCGAGAATTGAGCCAGCGACGGCCACATAAAGGACTAAGGTCCCTTGCACCACCACTGCACCTTGGTTGATACAGAATCTGTCCCGTCATGACGTATGATACGGATGCGGAATTGACTGTTTCAAGAAAAGTCAATTGTAAAAAATTCCTTTAAGTTAAAAATTTAATTAACTTTTAAGTTAATTTAACATATAAAAGTAAGTTGTCATAACTAAAGCATAAGAACTGAGATTAATGTAACTAAGTTCATAACATGAACTACAACCCAAATACACTTTTGAGAGTACAATTTTTTTAGTTTAGAATGCACTTTTTAGTGCGTACAGGTGTGTATGTATTAGAGAGAGTTTATGTGTGACCTTTGAACTGTTTTCTGGTGTTTAAATAATTTTATAATCCACGGGTAAAATAAAAAAATAAGACAGTCTTTGTACCCTACTGTTTATGTTTATGAAAACATAAACAAAAATAAAGTATCACTATTTCTAATGATGAGTTTAATTTTGAAATAGTCATGACATTTTAAGTTGGAAAAAGTTAAAGGTATTTTTTTCTGTCGTTAAAAATGGTATTGTGTCACCTTTGACCTGCAAGACAACACAAGGAACAGTCTTAAAAGTAGATAGGGTCAATGCCTAAATCAAATAACACTGTAACAATATTTTTTTAACACTAACCATGCCTATATTTCTCTCAATAAAGGAAGTGTTCACTTCCTTTATTGTTCTTACAGCTAATGTTAAACATAATTAGCTCTTTTAACAAATTCATTAATGTCCAAGTGAAAACAAGTTTCTAGAAAAATTACATAAAATTATGTAGCATGAAATAAGTGATTTGATATATGTTTACCTTTAAAGTCACTGACCTAATTCAATAGAGATCCAGCTGTGTGTCCAACAGAGGTCATGACTGTGAAGCTTGGTGGTGGCAGTATCAGGCTGTGGAGATGCTTTTTGGTAACTGGGCCTGGAAGGCTAGTAAAGGTAGAAGATGCAGCAATATAGAAAAATTATGGAGGACATTTAGTGTCCTCGACGACAGAACCACTACATCAGAGAACTTTAATTTTTCAGCCAGACAATGACCTGAACTATGCAAAGAGATGGATTGAGGATAACAAAATGAAGGTTCCAGAGAGGCTAAGACTTCTGTCTGAAAAAGAATTTGTGCCCGGAGTTGAACAGTTCTGTTCACAGCTGATCCCTCCAACCTGACAGAGCTGGAAGAACGGAGGAAAAGTACAACCTGACGGAGGCCAGTCCACGACGACTCCCTGCAGTGATAGAGCCAGAGGAGTAAATACTTAATGGTGACTGGAAATGGGTGGATAATTATGCAGTTACTTGATTATGTTACAAATTTTCATTTAATTGTCATTATTAAATCAGGTTTCATTCCGACATTACTTTTTTGGCAGTTTTTGGACAAAAAAGCCTTATTTTCTTACTCATGATTAATTTGTAAAATGAATAAAAGGGTAAAGCATCCAAGGGAGTGAATACGTTTATAGGTACGGTGTGTATTTCAATTAAACAATGTTGATTGTTTAACTGAAACAACATGAAGAAGCCTCTTTTTGCAGAAATGGTAGCAAAGATGTATTGAATGATGTAAAGATGTTACATCATTTTAAAAGCCAAAATGATGGCTTTTAAAATCATTTTGAAAGCCATCAAAATGGCTTTCAAAAGCCATCTTTTGAAATCATTGATCAAATCATTGATCCTAAATCAATGATTTAGGATCATTGATGTTTCTAAGTTAATGTTAAAAGCAGATAAATGTTGTGTTCTATGTCACCAAATATGCAACTTTTTATTATTATTATTATTTTGTTATTATTCCTCCAGAATGTTTGTTGTTCTCCTACACAACTAGCATCTTGGACATTGAATCTGGTTCCTCCCTGGTGCCAAACTATTATAAAGTCAGAATTATGAATTATAAGAAATGTCTGAATTATAAGAAAAACAGTCAAAATTCTGAAATTAAAATGAGATTTTTTTTTTCCCCTCTGCCGCTCAAATCCTTTTTCATAGATTATTCTATGAGAATCATAGCTTTAATTGCACCAAAAGAAAGTATTAGCAGTTTTCAGAACTAACCCATTATTGAACACCCTTTTTTCTTGGAGATGTGATTTTTTTTGATTTTTTTTTTTTTGTGACACCTCAAACATTCCTTTGGCTGTGTTTGTACTGCAGATGGAAGCCCGCTTTCCTGGTGGCTGGATCGCCAAGGAGACAAACGGAGTTACTGGGGGGGCTTTCTGCCCGGAGTGCAGCAGTGCTCCTGCAGCCTGGAGGAGAACTGCATGGACATGAATTACTTCTGCAACTGTGATGCAGACACAGACACATGGTATGCACACTACATTTAATATTTGCAGAATAAAGTTGTTTTTATTTGCTTTTTAATTTCCAATTAAATCTATTATTTTATTCTCATGTCAGACATGTTGTTTTTCTTTTTTTAATATTTTATAAAAACAGATCAAACCCTCTCAGAAAGGAAACTTGTTTACAAACCATGGCTCCAGTCTTCTTTCTCTTGCAAGTTATCCTAACTGAATACAACAGTATGGCTGTGTGTAAACGGCCACCATGATCAAAGCTGGGAGAATTCATTAAGTGACAGGGGAAAAGCTGCGGTGACTCTTTGTCATGTTTAGCACAGTAACACTAGGCTATTCTATATGAAGGAACAGAACTGTGTGTTCTATTCCTTACATTGTGTGTTATGTTCATACATTTCTGAAAGCTGGGATTTATGTAAATAAATTGGAGCAGAGAAAGGATGCTTTGTGAACAGCATCTTTCACTGATGTGGCTCATTATCTATTTACCAGCTTCTTAATGTGTTTATTTATTTACTTCCAAAATTATTAATATATGATTCTCATTCTAAACATGATAATAAATTCATATTTTATGTCATGGTTCATCATATTTAACACAGCAATTTCATAAAATCCTCTGTAAAACATTTTTGGTCTGAGTTTTCTTCTTGTTTAATTACTTTATTTTTTATTTTATTGCTTTTTTTTTTATTATTATTATTATTTAAGCTGACCACTAAATTATCACAGTTTTGTTTGG
This sequence comes from Poeciliopsis turrubarensis, assembly GCA_010277015.1. Lineage (NCBI taxonomy): Eukaryota > Metazoa > Chordata > Actinopteri > Cyprinodontiformes > Poeciliidae > Poeciliopsis > Poeciliopsis turrubarensis. The sequence goes on from VMRN01000097.1 coordinate 452,222, forward strand.
AAATGTGTTTGGTAGGGCTGAAGAAACAGCCAAACAGTTTTTCTTAACATCATGACATTTTCAAACAGCTCAGAAAAAATTCTATAAAAAGCTAAGAATGTCATCGTTTCCTGTTGAGTGCTATCCCAGGTTGTTGATATCCTGAACCACATTTCAAATAAAGCATCATGATAGCTATTTGGCTGATCTAAAAACTATGCCAGCCACAGAAGAATAGACTGGGACAAGATAAAAACAGAGTCGCAGACAGAAGAAAACTGAGCAGCTGCCTCAGTGAAAACCAGTCTGGTGTTACAGCATTGAAGGATGTCCATTCTGGCGCAGGAAAAGTTAGCTGTTATTGAATGAATGCAAACAGCTGGGCTACATTACACACATCCTCCCTTAGATATTGCATTGCATGATCAGCTCTGCTTGAATGTATTATATTGTAATTGCTTGTGTGTAAGATTGCAATATATTTACAGACGTGCTAATAATTACATGGCCTGGCAGAATTATTATTATTTATTTTTCATTATTCTGATGCGAACAAAACCTTTTCCTTTACTCATGAGTAGTTGTTGTGGTGAGTCATTTCTAATAAAATAATACTGTTTATAATCAAATAACAAGAATGAAACCTGATCACACAAAGATGACCCTTGTCAAAAGTGTACACAATGTAAAATTTAACATTGAGTAATGCCCACTCTAACTTCCATTCTAAAGTGTTGTGAGGTAGTTGTTGGAGAGTTTATCTTCTGGGATGGGAAAACTCTTCTTTGGAACCTTCACCCTCCCTGCTGAAGCCGAGAACAGGCTGGCTTGGTCTTGTGTTTTGGGACCAATGTCTAGCTGGACAGTCCAAGAAAGTACATAAGACAAGATCATTTATTTGTCTCCCATGGGAGAAATTTGTCTTAGCAGAAGGGACAAAACTCCACTACAACAAGTACAAAACTGTACTTCAAAGTCAATAACAATAAATACAAAAAACAAGCATGAATGATTAGACATATATCAACTTCTTCAAATCAGACAAAATTGGTATAAAACGTTTGTGCTATGTTTGTGCTGGTTTGCGCAGCAGAATATTTTTCCTTTGTGTCACTATCATTTTAAAGATATTAAGAAATGTTTCTAGAGGTCATGAAAGGTCAACCAGTCTCCCAACCTTCTTCAAATCAGACAAAATTGGTGTCAACTTGATTACATTTGTTAGGGGTTAGGGTTTTTGGCTTTGAAGACATTAGTGAAAAGTAAAAGGTCAAATCAACCAGCCATCTGATGATAAGTTGACCTCTGACCTCAATTGTCAGAGGTCAACCAGAATTAGGCTGCTTTTAGAGGAGTAGAGCACTTATTGGCTAGTTTAAGCATTTACTATTGCATACATGAACCGGGCCATGAGAGAGTTGTCGTTGTATGCTCATTTTCATGACCATCCCGCGCTGCCTGATGGTGCAGCCTTACATATGATTGTGTTTGTTCTGCTGAAAAGTGAACAAACTATCACTGCTTTCCATGTTTTCTATCAAAGTTTGAGCAGTGAAACAAACAGAAAAACAGGAGACAGGAACTGTTTCAATAGACTCATTTGTTTGAGTAGTTTCTACTTAAAAAATAGGCTTTGGTTTTTTGATTTTACAGTGTATTTGCAAATTTCATTTACTACATTAAAAAAGTCTGTTATTTCATACAAGATTCAGTTTTTCTTAGTCTACTTGACAAAATTAATTTCACTTTACTTGAATTTTCTTTTTCATGTAATAAAATAAGTACCTTAAACAAACAACAGTCTTGCTTGATAAACATAAATAAATTATGCATATAGTTGCCTTTGTTTTTTAAGTAGATAAGGAAGAATATTTGTATCATATCATTCTTGGATTGATTACTTGATTATATATTTCTATAGCCAATTCGTTGCAATATGAATTGGCTCCGTTTATCTTGTAAAGGGTGTTGAAATGACATATTTTGTATATAATAGGTGAACAAAACTGAATCACAGTATAGGACTCGCAAAATAATAAATATAACCTTATCGATGACACCCATGTTGATGCTTTCGGATAGTTGATGTTGTTCTAGTAATCAAAATGAACATCCAAATGAAGCATTTTGTCATGTTCCACAGACTAAGCTTGGTAGCAGTTCCAAAACGCAAATTAGTAAACATGAAACAGAAAAATGAAAGAGTGGAAAGATAAATGTCTCTCTCTGTCTTTCGGTCTGTGATGTGGTCATGAACCTCTGCACCGAAAAAAAAATATATATATTGCATCAGTGAAACTTTCACCATTGGGCTAATTAGCCATTTAAGTGCTGACTTTCTCAACAAATATCAATAAAAGCAGCCATGTTTCCCCACATCCACTGAACATTTGCATTTTCTTTCTGGAAAGGTACCATGTCATGCAGCATTTGGGTCGTCTCCTCTCATCTCTCGTAGCAGCTCATTTATTCTTTTGATTTGAGAAAATTCATTAACATTTTCATTTGACAGCATTTCCTCTAAAATAATTAATTACAGCACAAGTCAGATATAATGCATTACATTTATGAATTACATTCATTATGTCATGAAGGAATGGAAGTGAATAATTATCTATGTGTTGATTGGAGTGAAAGGTTAATTTCAGGCTCTGGGCGGTCGGAGCTGTTGTTTACAGCAGGGTAATCCTTTCCAAAGCTTCCCTGATCCCAAGTGCTCATATTTTCACTGGCACTTGTTTACATTATGAAGAAATCATTTCTTTAACTATGCACTGTACATTCTATGACTGTTAAAAATAATTGACAGTCTCTGAAGACATTGTTGAGCTAATATTTCTTCTGTTTCCCTGTCTGTCTCAGGACTAATGACACAGGCATCCTCTCCTACAAAGACCACCTTCCATTGAGTCAGATTGTGATCGGAGACACCAGCAGGACTGGATCGCAGGCTGTCTACCATGTCGGCTCTCTGCGTTGTTATGGAGACAGTAGGTGATCACCTCGGCGCTGCAGCTGCCGTGCCAGATTTGGTTGCAGATGGAGGCAGATTTGAGACAAACAATTTTCAGACCGCGTCTCTCAGACTCGTGCTTTTGTATTTGTCAGAGGATAAAAAGTTTAGAGTCCTTCTGCCGTTGCGCATTATATGATTCTATATTTATATAGCCAATTAGACAGAGGAATATACTGTCTGAATGCCTTCTGATAAATATATATATATATATATATATATATATATATATAATCACAATTTTAATGTGTTCTATCTTGACACTAAAGGAGGTTTTCTAAGTTTACTGTTACTCAGGTCTGTATAGGTTCTGCTACTATGGAAGGATATATGAGTAGCATATGCAGCAAACCGGAGAAAATATGAAGTATGATTGTTATGTCCAAAACACAAACCACATATTCCACGGATTACAACAGTATGGCTGTCTTAAAAACTGACCTGCCTGCATTCCACATCTGTCACTCAAGGAAAACATCTGGAGCATTATGGAAAAAATAAAATCCCACAAAATGTTCAGCTACTTAAATCAAAACATTTTACTTTTGAACCTTTGACAGCTGGTCTTCTCATTTCTAACACACTCTAAAAATGAGCTGATGGAAAACAGAGGTAAACATTATCATGTCACAGTCTTAATAAAACGCTGGTGTGGATTCTCAGTCATCCAGGACACAACAATCCAAAGTGTTTACATAGAAGAGAACAAAAGAAGCAGTTGCTTTCTATTGAAGCACTCAAAACATGCTGCTGGAATCTAATGCGAGGTTTGGAAAAACACTCTTGTCTTTGCAATAGAAATCAAAAAAATTCACAAACTGTTTTATGAAAATATATATTTTCACTTAACACAATATCGACATTTGTATCATAAATAATACACAAATTTCTGTGGTCTCTTACCCAAAAACCTATTGTATACAGTTTGAGACTTTTATTCTCAAATAAAAGAGAATAAAAGTTCGGCCTTTCCTTCAGCTTCGTGTAGATGTTACTGTAGTCCTTAGGATCAAGTTGCAGTTGATCCTAGAACACAAAGTCAAGTCACCGATCAGTTCGCTAAGCTCGTTAATAGATCGCTGATGGGGCGTCGCGCCACTGAGCCAATATGAACGTAAAAGAGTTGAGTTCGTAGCGTTTCCTCCAATGTCTGGTGGAGATCCCGCTCTGCTGGCCATTTGAGCAAAGAGTCTGGAATGCAGAAAAGTCTCTAAACACTAAAAAGCAAAGGAAGGATGAGGATGGGGGCGCTGTGAGTATATCTATAAAGCCGAAAACTAAACTCAAGGCAATATGAGAGGAGCACATAAATATCTAGAGACGTTATGGGGGGGAAAAAAACAAAAAACATCAAAGTTTATCCGATAAACAAGAAGCAACAAAACAAAACTACTGGATTATCACTGCAGGCAGAGAAAGCGTTTTTTTTTCTCTCTCTCTTCTCAAAATGTCGACTCGCATGAGATTGGCCATATGCGTTTTCCAGAAAAGTCTTTGCCAATTTTAGACAACTTAAAAATAATATGTGCATTGTTATTCACTTTTTTAAAATTAATGTTTTATGTTTTGAAATAATGCATAGTTAGAAATGTTTTTGTTATATTACATTTAAATCGTGTTAAAATGTGTGTTTCATACTGCAGGTATTGAAGGTGCTTTATCACTGAACAGTAATGTAATATTTTTATAAAGTAATCAATGTCATTCCAGCCATAATTCAGCCACAAACTTTTGTTTACACAATAATTATCATTAAATGTCATTTCAAAATTAATGTAGTTATTTTTCACAATAGTAATTATTCTAAAAATAATTACTATTATTTATATAGTCCTACTAGTAGGACTATATAAATAACTAGTATTGACTATTTATTTATATATATTTCAGATTTTAAAAAAGAGTAGAGGAAGAAGAGAAAGAAAGAAAATACTTTGAATAGTCATCAACATGATAATGTGATAATTCAAGCTATCTAGAGCAGAAAGGAGAAGATGATGAGGATTATGATGAGGGCATGATGAAGGATATTCAGATACCATCTATGATGAAGACTATGATGATCGAAGTGTAACCCAGAGTAATATGGCAATTGAGGTCCAAACAACTATCCTGGATACAGTAAGAAATTAATCAGTGAAGACTAATGTGAAAAACAAATAATACGAATGGAGAAAAATACTATTAAGTTCCATACGTTGATGTCACTGCCAGGGTTGACGAAGGCTCAAAGAACAGGTGTTACAACACTCCAGACATATTTAAGCACTTGATCACTGATCAAGTGCTCCAGGGGATTGCAGAACATTTTCCATTGGTTCAATGCCAACAAATGAAGAAAAAAGTCCACAACCTGTCATACTAGATCACAATTAATTTGTTGTCCTGGTTCACTCTGAAGTCCATTCACCCTCTTCCACTCTTCAGCTCATTTCTATTCCTCACGAAGCAGATTTCCATCCACTTCAAAACTCATACAATGGTTTTCAAGCCCGTCATTGTTGAATCAGATGAGTTCATGGGAACTCATGAGAGTTTATGGGAGGTGCTGCTCTTCTTGATATATTATCAGCCTTTCTGGAGTTCGACCAAAGATGGTGCATGTAAAACTAGCGGCACATTGTTACAGTAACCATCATCGATGCTTGAAACCACTACAGAACAGATTAACTGAAGCTACAGACAAAAATGCTTTAGCTTCTCCTACAAGTGCAGGAAAAGTCAAAATCAAGTTTGGTACCACTGGCCCAACAGAGATGCAAGGACTGTTCTGGAAATCACTTTGCACACATCTACTGTAAAAAGTATAAGGTACAGCTTTGCCTTAACAAAGATAGACACTCTTTTATTTATTTATTTATTTTATTTATTTATTATTTTCTAAATGTTATAGGCAACATTTGTTTTTGCATCTGAAACTCACATTGCTCTGAGCCAAAAGTCCTAAGAAAAGCCTGCCATATCAAATGTGATACAAAAAAAATATATCATAAAATAAATGACATGGCAAAAAAAAAAAATTTGATTTTGCTTCAACGCTTCGTGAAGATCCTAGTTCTAAAAAAATGAATTTTCTGACTACTTTTTCATGAGTCAGGCTTGTATCATTTGAAAATAAAACATCTTGCATATAAATAATATGCACAGGATCTCCTCAACATATCTAATCAGCTGATCAGGACTTGTTCTTTTAGAAGTTTGAGATAAGGTCGTTTGCTCAGTGAGTGCTAATGGAACCAAAAGATAAAGAAGTTTTTTTTTCTCTAGCTGAACATGGCTCAAGGAAGAAGTTTGTATTGTTTTCTGTGAAGTATTTTTTTGTATGACTACTTTTTACTCTTTTTCTGAGTAAAAATATTTGTGCTGGTCTTATTTGAGTAGTCATTGTGGGTACTTTACCCCGTTAAGCCATCAGCATGACAGTCACAATTATATAATTATTTATTTAACTTGGTTTGTTTACAAGAATATTAATGGAGTGACACACAAATGGAGTGAATATAAACAAGAACTAAACACATACTTAAATATATAATAATATATTATTTCTAAGGTTCAGTTTTATGTATACATCAAATATACACATAGACCTCTACTAGTAGGACTAAGGTCTGTGAGTAAATTACACCTAAATTATGCAATCTCTGTAGCCGTCAGCTTCTAACATAATCTTGGCTGCAGATTTATTAGAGGTTATCTCAGAGTGACAGTTTCCTGGCACTTTAATGTACAGTCCACAAATCTTCAATAAGGAATAACCTAGTAGTTACTAGGTAACTTATACATGCTTATAGTATGCTTATACATACTCATTTATATACTACAACACAGACACAGACCTGCCATGACATGGACCCTGCTGAAACATCAGTATCGCTATCCACAGTTAAATATATTTTACATCTCAACAGACTAACTGCTGCTCCAAAATCTCCTTAGAATTAGTCTGATATTTCAGCTGCCTGCATGAACAGCAAAATAAGCAGACAAACATTTATTTATTTATTTTACCAGAAGGATAAGGAGGATGTTTGTTGGAACCAGGGTCAGTATGGTGGTGCCTGCATCCCGCTGTGGAAGTATTAAAATCATTTATCTGCCAGGCAGTTAGTAGTTCTGGTTAATTGCACAGCGGGTGAGTACTTGTGCAGATGTTAATGTACAGTATATGGTTTGCTTATACATACTCATTTATTATTGTTTGACAAGTATATTTCAAACTTTTATTCAACGTCCATGTTTTAAAATCGCTGACATGAAATTAAACCCACCAGAAATGTGGTTTAACATACAGACAACTTAATAAGTGGTTGGAAGTTGACATTGACTAAGTGTGTGTACCAAATTGTGAGTGTTGTAAAATGACTTGCATATCATTTGTTGATTGATTGATTGATTGATTGACTGATCTCATTGTTCTTCTCTTTCCTCTTCCAGAGTCTATCTGGAACGCAGCATCTTTCTACCAGGAGTCCTCCTACCTGTACTTCCCCACCCTGCAGGCGGAGCTAGCCTCAGACATCTCCTTTTACTTCAAGACCAGCTCTCCCTCAGGAGTATTTCTGGAGAACCAGGGCCTGAAGGACTTCATCAGGGTGGAGCTGAGCTGTGAGTGAATGCTTACACCACAATGAAAGTGATGCAGTACATCATGAGGCATCAGCCTGCATGCCAGAGTGTCCACATGTAAAGAATGGCCACGAAAGCCATCAGCAGTACACTTTGCTCTTCCTGGGGAGTACTGTAGTTGACTGTTCAATTTCCCAGAGACGCAACCTGTCAAGTTTGCACAGCATGATGTAATCCCAGTGGCACAGTCAACAGCAATAGCTTCCTGTCATGCACATATAAAAGCTTAATGAGTTTGTCTGATGGGTGAAGTGGAAATAAAATGAAAAACACTCTTTGCAACAAAAAATAAAATAAAATTATATGCTTACACAAAAGGTTTGAGCTCAACAGTAGAAATGTACAAACACAAGTTAGAAGACAGCAGATGTAGTTAGCTCAAAACCATAAACTGTGCACTCAGGTGACTATCATTATCCTATTATTTTGTTCTCAAACTTGAGAGGGATATTGTGTGGATATTAGGAGTCATTATGTATTGCTGCAGCATCAGACACATTGTAAAATATTGACAATCTGTCAGCTAAGCCCCTTCGTAAATGTATGTGGGTCATCGAGTTTTCAGCAGCATTGTATCACATTGCATCAGAAAGGCAGGATGGGGGAGAACATATAAAACCTCATATCACATTCAGTCTGATCTGACTCTGTGTCTCCCAGCTCCAACTGTGGTGACTTTCTCCTTTGATGTGGGCAACGGTCCGGCAGTCCTGTCCGTAAAGTCCCACCTCCCTCTGAATGACAGACAGTGGCACTATGTGAGGGCAGAGCGGAATGTGAAGGAAGCCTCCCTGCAGGTTGACCAGCTGCCGCTTCGCCTCCTGGAGGCTCCAGCTGATGGACACCTCCGCCTCCGGCTCAGCAGCCAGCTGTTTGTGGGTAGGCTTTCCATCAAACAGATTTTTTTTTTATTGCTACATTGGGGAAAAGCATTGTGTGAATGACTAAAAGTTATTATCAACATTCTTATTTTGTAGGCTTCAGACATTCAGCTGAACATTTAGTTTTAGTCTAGCTGTGCTTTGTAACATGAAAATGTTCTCCTTTAGAGCATTATCAGGAACTCATCCTAACAGCTAATATGCTGAATTTGTTTTAAATCATTTTCTGTCATCTATTTTTTTGCATTACAAATTATGCAAGTGAAATTTTTTTTTTTTTTTTTACTATGTATTTAAATTTTTCAGTGTTTGTTTTTATGTTAAATTATGAGTGTCAAGAAAGGCGCCTGGAAATAAAATGTTTTATTTTTATTATTATTGTTATTATTATTATTATTATTATTATTACTAACAGAGAAGATTTAAAAAAAAAAACAGCCAGTAATAGTTTATACACTCTCACTAAAGGTGGGTTAGCTTTTTTTCAGAAAAGAGTCGTCCATCATCTACTTTAGGGAAAATATTTGTTGATTATCATGTGGTGCAGCAAGGGGACAAAATAGCTTGCTCCACAAAGTTGTAAAATTCAGAGTAGTAGTCCCAATTTATTTTAGAAAAGTTGACAAAATGAGGAGGAAAATGGTAAAGAATAAATAAACTCATGCAGATGTTTCATTGTAGACACTAACACATGTGTCGTGCAGTTTGGTCTGTTTCGGTTCAGTTGGCACTAAAATAAGGTGATCCACTCACCTACACTCTGACACTATCATTAGAGCCAGTATTTACATGAGCTAATCAACCACCACTGTGTTCAGACGATCACTAATGATCGCAATATAAACAACAAGACTGAAAACATAATGTAACGGGCTGAATGTTCTGTTTTCCAGTTTTTACCTACTTTTTGTGTGGGAAATGTTTTTATGTATTTCAGTGTTTATTCCTCTTGATACACTTGAACATAATCTTCTCTGTTGGCTCATTGAGCTGTTATCTGTTGGCTGCCATGGCAATGGGTCTGTGTGTAGAGTAAAGCTGACACAGCGAGGCAAAGCGGAATAGAAGTAGTTTTGAGATGTTCCTCATTTGTTCTCTGTGTTATTTTACATTCTCCGTGGCACTGCAGCTGCTGTAATATGGAGGAACAAACTGTCATAATTAAAAATAAAAGCAGAAATGTATATATTGTAGTAAACACAGATGTTGCAGATTTTTTGTGTGCTTTCAAGTTATAAGTGCATGTTGCTAGCTGCTACATTGATTATGTGTCTTTTGGTACCTACCACTGTAAACTTGAAGGTCCTGACCTTCAACCTCTTGCCAACATGCTTGCCACAAATGAACTAGCACAACTTTTTCTTAAATTTTTGTTATTAAGATGTACTGCCAGTAGTAAAAATAAATGAATATATAATTCAAACATATGAGCATGTATGCAATTAGTTATTGCACTGATTACTTCAGAAAGATGACAAGATTGTTCCCAAAATTGCCTAGATTTTCTGACATCTAGATACACATAACATATATTCTTCAAATTACTGTCTATTTGACAACAACAATTTAAATGTTATTTAAATTAAGTAATAATTTCTCAAAAACAGCAAAAATCTACAGAAAATTAAGAAAAATGTTAAAATCATCAGTGTCATGTTGCAGATGTGTCATGCAACTAAAGGCCAACTGCAGAGAATGACAGAAAATCTCCTTTTCACCGTTTACTCTTTTTTTTTTTCTAAAACATGCATTGAAAATCAATACCAGTGCTGTCCAATGTAAAATCTGAGGCAAAAATACTCTGATTTCCAGTTATCTGTATAGTTCAGGTAACCATCAGCACGGCAGCAAAAACTGCAGATACAATTTTGTTTTCTGCAGGAATCCCCTCAGCCAGCCTCCTGTCCACCGATTGTCTTAAGTAGAATACGCTGTGTGTTAAAAAAAGCTCATCCAGACCACAAAACAGACATCAAGCATGCTCTACATGTGTTAAGTGTCAACGTTTGAGAAGTCGGAAATGAGAAAATGTTGGCATCCATTAACCTCTGTAACCCTGAATCTGTGGTATCTTTGTTACCAATCAACATATTTCAATGCAACACATCAAGGTATGCATAAAGTATTTATTTATAAGTAACAGGTGTGACGCTGGAGGTCAAACAGGAGGTAGCAGAGAAGAAGAAAAAGTCCAGTTATTGCTCCGACCTGGAGAAAGAAACAATAAATCTGAGGTTTTAGAATTTGAGACTCATCAGCACAGTCTGTCACACTGAGGATGGACAGAAGAAACCCAATTGCCGACCCAGTGTTTTGGTTAAGTTCCTGCTATTCTACTCAATCAGTGGATCTGGCTCTATAATTACCGGTACTGATAAGTACAACAGAAAAAAACAAGCCGTCCAACTGCCTTCCGGCACTTAGTAATATGCACTGCAGCTAGTCTCTGACTTTGTCCATCTGCTGTTTGTTGCTGCTGATGAACATTGGACAGATTGTGTTTTACTAGCAACAGCTGCTGCAACTGAGAAAGATAAGCATTTAGAGGAATTACAACAACAAATCTGCAAGTCAAAACCACAACGGTTAGGACAAACATTGCAAGTAAAATACAGACTATTAGTAAGATAAAACTATTAGTATTTTTGAATCTGAATAAAAACTTCAGAAATATTATTTGGAAGTGAATTAAATTACTCTGGTTAGCTTGCCATTCTTATTAATCAGAGAGGGAGAAGAGAAACAAAACTAGAGTTCTTAAAAAAGTTCTTGATGCTTTTTAAAAACTCTGGTTTCGGTTGAGAATCTGGAGTTCGGCGAAGGAGGAGCAGGAACCCTGGATCTGTAGGTTGGTCGTGAGGCTGAAGGGACGAACCAAGAGGATTTGGAGGCTGGGATTTAGTGTCCACAGGGCTGAAGCACCAGATGTGGAGCTTGATGCGTGCAGGGCTGTGGCACAAGTAGAGCTTAACACTTGATACCTGGCCTTGAAATTTTCCCTTTATGTCTTGGACCATGTAGAGGCTTGGGAGCTGAGGCGGGTCATACTTGACCCCCTGAAAGCTCTAGAGACTGGAGAGCACTGAGGAGCTCAGGAGCTAGCCATGCAGCCTGGAACCCTAGAACCAGTTCTACATAAGCAGCCACTGGAGAAACCTAATAAAACTAAAGCAGTAAAAAATAAGTAATAAATAACCATAACTAGAAACACTAAGAACTGAACTGAATAACAAAGGAACAAAATCTAAAACCAAGTCAAACCTCAGCTATGACACACAGGCCAACTGAAGTTATCAAGGAGCGCTGATGTTTTAAAAAGCTACAGATCTTAATTAAAAGCAGTTAGACTATGTTACACATTTTCTCTTTAATGTTGTGCAACATTCGTCGAGGACTAAGGCCCCCATATATGGGTTGTGCTTTATACCTGTGTCATCTCACCACCCCTCTCTTCCACTTCACAGAATGACTAATTATGTCACATTTTTGAGATACATAATATACCCAAAAATTATTCTCTGATAAAATTAAAAATACAATAAAGATAAATTCACTTTTGACCATCACTGTGGTCTGCAGGTGTTGCTTGTGCATCAGAGTCTCAGGAATACCAGAAACACAGTACAAAGGGACCAACTTGGGACTTTTGCTTGTAGACCAAAATACAATTAATTGCATCAATGCCCCTCCAAAAAACCCAAACATTAAGTTAGTTAACTGTTCTGATGTTCTGATGCTGTATGTGACTGAGGTCCCGTTCATAGAAACGCTGGGATTATCTCTTTATAATGAGTCAGATTAGATAAATTACTGGTTCCAGCAAAGTAAAAGAATCCTCAAATAATGCATTTGCACTTGCTTGCGGTGTTGAATCAAAGTATGTTCCAACGCAGAATTATCATCACAATTATCAAAAACTTACTTTTTAAATTAATCCAGAGTAAGTGGGGAGTTGTTGAGACTTTTCATCCACAAAGTCCAAATGACTTAGTGAAAGTGAGTGTTCGTAGCAATTACATTATAAAACAATGTATTTCATTTTTAATTAAAAACAATGTTTGCATTTACAGTATACTAGGAAAAAATAATTTTACATTATTCATTCAAAAGCCCCCCCAAAAATGTACATTTAGAGACTAAAATACATTTAAAATTATGATAGCATGGAATTATAAATATGCAAATATATAATTTGACAGTTGGAAGATGTAATATTGGATTTTGTTTAGATGAGTAATTAGATATTGACGTTGCAGTAGGTGTAAGTCAATATACCTCATGCTAGGTGTGTTTTGTTTTAGCTGTGAATTCTTCTGTATTATAAATGTTAAACGTCACATCCACATCTGATTAGGTCCTGGTAATCCTTACTGGTTTTATGTGGCCCCCTAACAGGCTGCCCCCTCCCCTTCATTAAAAGGATGTAAAATTGACAATGATATTCCATGGCTCTGATATTTGACCCATGAGCTCTGTAAGAGAGAAACAAAAAGCAGATGGCTGACTTTCTGTACTCCTTATGTGTCTCAGAAAGACGTAGCTCCTTTCATCTATATGGATGTGGTGGGAAACAAGAGGCTTGTAATGCTATACCAATTTCACAAAATCAAATTTGTTTTTTGTTTTTTTGTTTTTTCACAACTCCACTGATTAAGGTGCATGGCTATTGTCACTGATTTGTCGCATATCTGCTGCAGTTATTTCCTCTGACATTTAAATGTCTCCAATTTAAGTGACACTCTTATAGGATGTCATAAAAATCATTTTCTTTCTTTTTAATAAAATCTTGATGTAAGGAAGTTGCCCAAGCATCTAATAGCTCATTTACTTTAAAAATAATTTACTAAATAAGTGAAAGGACAGATGGAGGTCACAGTCCTCTTTGGGTCTTAAACATCATTTACATAAAGCACAAAGGGGCCATTTCATTTTTAGCTAAGAAAACAAAGATATAGTGCACAGAGTCATTGATCTTACAATATTTTTGCACTTGTATTTCAATATCTGCATTTTGATATGGAAGATAGTGCAAACACAACCTGGAAGTAATGTAAAGCATCTGATATTTATTTCATGTCTAATCAAGCAAACTGAATGCTAGCTAAATAATTACTTCATGTGTGTGCTGGTAGGTATTACAAGACTAAAGAGATATGTGGAACACAAACCAGAAAGGCAGGTAGTGTAGCTCTACAGTCCCCTTGGGATGCCAGCGCAGACTGTCTAAGACATGGTTCAGAATACAGAAGTGATGGAGAATAAAACGAGTGGCGCCAAGGAAAATTAACAAACAAACCAACTGGCTTTGTCAGTTTTTACAAGAGTCCAAAAGAATCCCAGGCTACGGATTATTGCCCCGAGTTTTCTGTTAACAGAGCATGGACTCAAATGTTCTACACAGCGAGTCACCTTCATTCCAGAGTCCCTGACAACTGCGATGAACCTAGCACAAAGTTATTCATTTGATGTGGAAAAGGTACAAAAATGAATGTTACAAACGAATCAGAATAAAGTGGGGATTCTATTATATGCAGTCATCATTAAATTCCATTCCTACTCGGCTTGATTGTCAGATTAAATGTAGGTGTTGAAAGTAAAAGCTTGAGGCTGGAAGTAAACATAATTATGATTGAGCCAACATGTCTGTATTGAAATTGCTATTGAATTGTACTGATGTAATGTTCTGATGTTCTGAACATTACATTGCATCAGTAATGTTCATGGCTGAACATCAGCCATCAGCTCTACACAGGTCCATGTGATGGACACAGGTCCATGTGATGGACACAGGTCCATGTGATGGACCTGTGTAGGGTTTACCCCACCTTTCACCTTGTGACTCATAGTGATAGGCACCACCCTCCGCACTCTGACATGACTCATAAAGATCCGCAGGTACACTAAAATGTGAATATGAGTTTCACTTCCAGAGTCATCTCTGAACGTGAAACTCAAATATTATATAGAATCATCACACATAATTTGACATATTCCAAGTCTTTGTTTATTGGATTTTGGTGTTTATGACTTATAGATTAAGGAAATCTGAAATGTAATGTTTCATCAAATTTAAATACTGTGAAAATGGTTTGGGGTGCCATGTCATCTGCTGGTTCTGGTCCACCGGGTTTTCTGAAGTCTACCGTCAATGCAGCCATCTATCATGACATGCTCGAGCACTTCATGCTTTTTTCTGTTGAGACTCTGGATGGAAATGTTGATTTTATTTTCCAGTAGGACTTGGCAGGTGAATCCTTAGAATATCTGTGGGTTGTTGTCAAGCCCATTCTCTCAAAGATGAGAGACACCAAACCCAACGAGGCAGATGAAGGCAGCTATCACAGCAGTCCGGGCTTCCATTACACCACATCAGAACCACAGGCTAGTTGCCTCTATGCCATGATGCATTGATGCAGTAATTCATGTAAGAGGAGGCCAACCAAGTACTGAGTGCACAGAGAGACAGTTTTCAGAAGTCTGAGATTTGTGCATAAAACATCTCTCTTTGATTGGTCTAAAACAGTGTTTCTCAAACCAGTAAGCCCATTTAACAAACGGTCTCGGACCACCTCGCCAGAAATTGCACCACGATAACACATCTTAATACATGATGCAACCTGAAATTAAAGTATTAGAGACAATTCAATGCAAACACTTGCTGTTGTTTTCTTTGTTCATCCTAATGAGAAGAGTAGTGCTGTTTGGTGACTGGCCACGACAAAGCCATGAACACGTCTACTTGGGCATTTTGAGTTATTTACCGATTATGAAAGTGTCACATCAAACACATGAAAATAAAAAAAAGTTGTTCTTATCTATCAAGTGTTGCGTGCATTAATAACGTTTGTGATTTAGAAGCACAATTAAAGGACATTAGACTGAAGCTGCTTTAAACAGAAAAAAAAATTGTCTGCACTAAAAATAATTAAGACATTTCTATCAATTGCATTTATTTATTGTATTTATTTAATTAAATTACTCTTTTTTAATTAAATAAAAACAACAATTGATGTTTACCTGAAAAGAGTCACAAAAAAACGTACAGTTCTGACTAACTGGATCAATTCATACTACTACCGTTTGAAGGAATCCAATCGCAAGTGAATAACACATCAACACTCAGCAGCTATTACTTGGCTTCCTCTGATCATATAATGTTTCTGGAATTGTTTTCTTTCCACTGACATCTGCAGCTTTTCTTTTGAGTAACCCGGTTTTAAGCCACTTTCCCATCATTATTTTTAACACAATCCTTTAGTAAGCTAGCTGTAGTATTGCACTTTGAGCTCACATCTCGGCAAATAAACGGTTGTTTACATGGAGTACCTCAAGAACCACTAGGGGGCGCCCCTCAAACCACCTGTTGTTTCAGGGTCCACAGATTGAGAAAGACTGGCGTAAAGTAATTCTGCATTTTTCTGAGACATAGAAGTCTGGGTATGATTTATGTAAGCCATAATCACAAAACTACAGAAATACAGAAAAAAGGTTGGAATATTTTACTCTGTGTATTTATTTCTAAACAAAAGGCTGTTTCACTTTTTGAGACGACTAGCAAGAAATACTGCACCTTAATGTAATATTCTCTTTTTTAGATGTACAAAATTGATGGATGTAATATTCTAATCTTAAAGGTTATGTTTCAACTAATATAAGTTGAAGGCATCCTAATTTTTTTTAAGGTTTTATTGGCAGTGAATCGACAGGAAAGTGGGTAACGAGAGAGGGGGAAGACATGGGGTAAAGGTCATCAGGCTGGGACTTGAACTTGTGATGGACTCCTCAAAGACTAAGTTGTGCTTTACCCCTGCACTGCCACAGCACCTCAAAAAGTTATGATAATAAACAGAAATAAAACCTTGAAGACACCCATATCTGCAAAATTAACCTATATAATGTATTTCACTTAGTCATCGAATAAATGAAATGAACTGTTCAGTGCCATTATAAGGTATTGAATATGACTGTATGATGATCTGTCAAAATCTTACATACAGTGGTTATTTCTTAGCATATTTGATCACTTTTAGAGGAGTTAGTAACAATGAGGGACCAGACCCTAAAGTAAACTCCAATCTCATACCATTTGATCCTAGCTTTTTTTGTATAAATTGTTTTATTTATTCAAAAAAAAGAAAAAAAAGCCTTAGATCACCATCTAATTCTGATTTACAAACAAACCTAAAGTTGTTTATACTGAAGTCACCACTAAGAATAGAAACCTCATGTACACATATAAATATGAATAGAAACAGATGAAGGCATACCTAAGGTTTAAGGCTTTGTAGTAAGGTGAATAACAGGCCTGGAGGGAAACACATAGCAAAGTGGCTTTCCACTATTAAGTATGTGAGAATGACTAATATAGTAGCTGTAATTCAGGATATACCACAAAGGATTATATAGAAATTTGGAAGGTAGTGATGACCAGAACGTGATTACTGTTGTCAGGACATGTGAGAGGGAGCAGCAAAAACAATGTAAAGATGAGCTGCTGAGTGGGGAGCTCATCCCATACAGAGGGACCAACAGCCTCGGCAAGAAAGAATCATATAATTTGTTTCATATTTCACCTTCATCTTGAGTTATCAAAGAATGTTTTTGTGGGGTTTTGACTGGATGTGCAGACCCAACCTAAAATTCTATTCCCAAAATGACATTATCCATGTTTTATCCATACAAATGCATATCTTGTTAACCATCACTGAATTTTTAACAAATTCATAATAGTCTATGAAAGTACATGTTATTTTTCTATATGTTTATACACTAAAAATGGTGATGAAGAGGACAAAAAGCTTATACAAGTCACCTAAACAGATAAGACTTAAATGTTCTAAAAATTCCCAACAGTTACATCAAACACCTTAGATTTGATACAAGAGAAACAAAACATCCAGTTTTCTTTCAGGAGTATCAGAAGCCTTTTTATCCATTCAGCGTGCAAAAAATGACAACTGTGGGCCATGCTGTAATAAGAATCCTGTTACAGGGGCCTCAGCGGGGAGAAGGGTTAATAGCACTAAAAACAGCACAGACACACTGCATCACAACCTGTAACACTGGTAGGTAGAATTCTACTTGAAAAAGTTTGAATTCAGATGAGGGAACGTATTATGAATGCATGCAGCAAATACAGGCAGAGCTTCTCTTCAACTGAAACAATACAGCATTTAACAAGCTTCATTTATCAGCCTTAAGGGATTGTGAAAGGAGATTATGCCTTTAGGTTTGTGATTTTTTTTTTTTCCTCTCTCAGATAAATTACTCTCACAACTGTATGATTTATTTCCATCTAAAGTCATCAGTCTTCCATCTCTGGGAGGGAAAACCTGGAGTGTAGAAGTACGGTTTGAGTTTCCCTCTAAAACTGATGAAGGCAAATAGTTTGTACCATTAGTTTAGATGAGGTTTTTATCCATAAATGCCTAAAGTGTTTCTCTAGATTCATACTGCTTGTTTATGGTATGGAAGTTTCATAAATAGCGGTAGCTATAAAGTTGCTGCATTTTTACTGCAAGTTACTGCAATTTTTTTTCATCTAAATGGTAATATGTTTTCAGGGGGAACAGCATCCCAGCAGAGAGGCTTCTTGGGCTGCATCAGGTCTCTTATGGTCAACGGCATGACCTTTGACCTGGAGGAAAGGGCTAAGATGACCCCTGGGGTGAGCTCTGGCTGTCCAGGGTACTGCAGCGGCTCCAGCAATCTTTGTCACAACCGAGGCCGCTGCATCGAGAAGAGCAACGGTTACATCTGTGACTGCTCACAGTCTGCATATGGAGGAGCCACCTGCAACCAAGGTGAGTCCCACTCTGTGAGTGTGTAAACAAAAGATACACAGTGTAATTCTTTTAATCAATAAAGGCTGATTGTAGCAAACAGAAAATCAATCACTGTCAAGGTTATTCCATTACAGAGAACCAATAGGAATACGAGCAATGCAAGAGACAATTAATACCTGTCCCTACTGCAGAGTGTGAAGGCATTTAAAATGCATTAGAACAAATTATCTCCTTCAGTATGGGCACAGCCTGCACAGACTGGAGAGGGGTAGGCTGAGCAACCTGCAATCTGACCAAATAACAAAGAAACAAAGTGAATACTCTGTGAGAACACAGATGAAAACTCCGCCTGAAGCTGTGGCAAACCATTCTGCACAATTCCACTGTTGGCTGCTGATTATGAACCGAGATCTGAAAACAGCAGGAGGTTCAGCTTTGTTTAAAAATCTGCTTCTACCTCCATTTTTATGACACAGAGTCATAAAAAGAAGTAAATTCAATGGCATCAAAGAGAGTAACAAGTTTGTAAAAAAAAAAAAAAAAACTAACAAAAAACAACCTGAAAGAAAATAAAGAACAAAAAAATGGCTTATTCAAGATTGATATAATCATATTTGTAAAGATCTTATTGGGATTAGAGCAATCACCATAATAATCAGCTCCCTCCACAGATTCTCTATCAGACTCAAGTCACATGCCAGATGGACTCCTCCAGAATGTTCATATTACTTCCAGTCTGAAGAAACATGTTGATGAACTGAATCTGCCTGGAGTATGAACAATTTTAGCCCAAAACTGTACATTCTCTTTCGGAAATCCATGCTGATACCTCTGTTTACAGCTCTGTTAATCACTAAAATATGATGCTTTTAAATGTCTTTCTGAATATACTGATTTATATTTCTGAATTAGTTATAAAAAACTAATAGCTGGGAGTGTGTGGTCAAAATTCACCAGCACAGCAGATGGAATTGTGACTTTCTGTGTAGATCTAAAAACAGGCACAGCCAAACTATTTCACTAGTGAACAAAGCAGTCAAGAGGGAACAGAACAAATGAAGTACTGAGTCACATAGTGATAGGTATTTTCTCAACCTACATAAAAAGAGAACCACAGACAACGTTAATTTTAATCAATTCTTCTGCAGAAGGAGAAGACACAGAAGAGCTACTTCTTCCAGCAGCTCTCCCATGTGTTCTGCCCTTTGTCTTCAGAACTGGTCTTTTATTGAAGGAAAGAAAGGGGGGCTCTCCTGTTAAGGAATGGGGGAAGCACAGGATGCAACCCAGTTTTACGACTGAGAAGTATCTCAGAAGTTGTCTTTAAACCAGCTGCAAAAACATGCTGGAGGTTGAAGAAAGGTTACACACTTTAGCAAATTCCTTTTTCTCACTGAGGTAAGAAAAAACTAAACTAACCTTTATAGGAAGTACAAACTGGTAACTACTTATGTAAGAATCAGAAAACACAATTATTCTAACACATAGAGAAGCCTGAATACTTTCCTCATCAACACAGGACATAGGCAAACTTCACCAGCTGGTTCTGTTGGAACCCGCTGAGGTAAAACAAGGATGTATTTGGTTATGGACTGCTGCTGTTTGGGTTACAATCAGACAATTATTAATTGTTGTCTGATTGGGTTACAGTCAGACAATTATTTATTTTATTTATCTATTTTTTTTGTCAGGGGGTGGTGCACATTAATCAACATCATACAATGTAAATTTGCCCACATTAGCTTAACTAAGCTCATTTTCATCTGTGTGATAAGATGAGCTGGAGAGGGGTAGGCTGAGCAACCTGCAATCTGACTAAGTAACAAAGAAACAAAGTGAACACTCTGTGAGAACAGAGCCAGAGCTCTTATTTGAAAAGCCCAAATTAAGACCTCCGGCTGTAGGATCAGAGCCTTGTGTCTACAGAAGAGGGATGGGTTGATTTATTGCATCTACTCCAGCTGAAGTACAGCAGACAGTAAATGTTCATTCACAACTCTTACAGGAAGCCAGATATGAATGACTCCTAGAATAATACTTTTTCCCATCCATAAAATAAATACTAAACTACACAAATATTTTTAGATTGCAGATCTTTTTTGTTGTTGTTGTTTATTTGTTTATCAGGAGATCATACATACGTTGATATTACATACATTTTGCAAAGCTTACATGACTTTTCCGATTTTTTTTTTCTTTTTTAACACATAGTGAACATAAATCCCCTTACTGACATAACAAAAACGAGACCAAATAAGTATAATTACATAAAAATAAATAAATAAATAAATAAATAAAGGGGGGTTGGACGGGATTGAGAAGCTAAAAGGCAACAACGCTTTACTCAATTATTCTGTAAATTTTAGTCACATGACATGAAGGGTCAGTCACATTAATCTATGCATTATAAAGGCAGAGATTTTATGTATGTCACAAAAGGTGCCCACTTGTGAGTAAATTTTGCTGAACTGCCTTTCACTGTTAATAAAATCTTTTCTATCCTTAAGCATGATCTTACAGTATTAAGCCATTGTGAAGTAGATGGAGGTATAGGAGATTTCCAGCAGAGTAAAATGCAGCGTCTGGCAAGGAGAGAACAGAAAGCCAAGACCTCCCCCTGCAGGGGCGACAGATTAAGTGAGGTCCCTGGAACTCCAAAAATGGCAATTAGTGGATCGCTTCGGATCTGGATTCGAAAAACCCCTGAGAGTATGGAAAAGACATAGTTCGATTGCAGATATTTTAATCATATCATTACAGATTAATGTTATGTTACAGTAGGGCTGTCAGTGTTAACACGTTAAGACGTGCTATTCAATCTGTTAATAATACTATTATTAATAAAAAGTTAATATTACATTACATGTTTGGTTTGAGATCATGAAACATTTTTAGAAAACATTCATATAGTGGTGGTTTTTGATTTGGACTTCATGGGCAATCTGATTCAGGGGCTAAAAATTCCCCAGGACGACATCATAAAGGGATTGGGGTACACAAGAACCTGAAAATGAACTGTGTTTCATCTATCAGTTGGCCTCTTAAGAAGTTTGGTATTACTTGTTTGTATGTGTACTGGAGTAAATTTACCTTAGTTGCTGTTGAGTGTAGGGAGACTACATTACCTAATTTCTACTACAAAAAGTTGATAATTGTTTGCATTTGTATTGGTCAGAGTGAAGCAGGAGGGGCTTGTACATCTGTGTGCTTATTTGTATTTCAAACTTGCAAAGTTAGGCACAGCGATTAATCGTGATAAATAACAGTGCCAGAGTGTGGTTAATCTCTGTCAATCCTTTTTCTAACGGATTTACAGTACCTACTTAAACGTGAAATTAAATTATATCAGAATTATGTAGTGCTTTTGAAGACACTCAAAGATGCTTTTTTAATGAAATCAGTCATCATCCAATAAGCAAGCTATTGGATTGTAGCCACAGTTGCCCTGGTGTTAATGAAACTACAGGGTTTTTTTAAGAATCCATGACAGTACTACTGTGTCATAAGTGGACTATTTTTTATTTACTTTACATCAAACAAACTAATATTGAATGAAGACATTCAGAAGGCTAATGCACTTTCAAAATGTGATTCTTAAATGTGATCTCAAGTCAGTGTGTATGCTTTTATTTTCCAGAGCTTTTCACACACACGCACACGCACCCACGTGCACACACTTACATCAGACATCAGAGCTCTGGCTGCAGTAAAATCACTCTTTCTTCATTTTGTTTCAGTAGTTTTGTGTGTATGTAAAGGTAGTGGTGTGTGTAGAGCTGTGGCAGCCATCATTGATGTGCATTGGGAAAGCAGTCGCCTCGTCTTGATCCATTTTACTGCTGTGTCCTGGCAGCAGGGATATGGCACTACTCAGCCACTCTCAATGCAAATATGTGGTTGCAGCAATGTAAAGACATTGAGCAGAGTGTACCACCATGCTCTCGCTCCTACTCACCCCCATCATCCTTTATTCTGGAGAAAAAACTGGGATTTGAAGACGGCATTTGATCTTATGCTTGAAAAAACAAAAGAAACCAGTCACTGTGCAGCAGTACCTGCAGCACAATGGCTCTGTGGTGAAGTCCTCATTATCATCTGTTTGAAGAAACTCTCTTATATGTGTGAAATCATAAAGTTTTAGGAGAACTTTGGGTTTCCTCTGTTTTTCAGCCCTCCATCTCAGTGGTTATATAATATCAACAGAAGAAAGGCTGATCCTGCATGCTCTACTTTCAGGGCTTGTTTTAACTCGCCATGCTTGTCTGGGAGGACAGGCTCGAGAACTGTGCCAATTTTACACATCAAAGTTGTTTGTAGGTCTCAGAAAGTAGCACTGGATGAGGGAGAAAGAAGCTGTGTAAAGGCTTCTGGGCCTGCAGAGAGATCCGTCTGATAAATTGCCCCAAGTGACGAGACATGAAATGCAGCAACTCTTTTGGATGTAACCACGCTCTGCACGATGGACACTACTGTTGGATATTTTAAAATTGTAAAATTCCCTCTAGTTATCATGTGCTTTGTTTTATAGCACTATGTCTTTCAAGAAATTTGTTGTTTTGGGTCTGTTGATTTATCCTTTGATGTAATTTAAATGCCCTGCCATCTTTTATTTCAACTGTAAGTGCAAATGAACCTAGACTTTTGAATAACATTGCACTGATGTTTTTCTCCTTGTGTCCCTGCAGAGGTGTCTGTGTCCTTTGACAGAGATTCTTCAGTGACCTACACCTTCCAGGAGCCCTTCTCAGTGATGCAGAACAGAAGCTCTCAAGCTTCCAGTGCATTCACCGAGAGCAGGGCCAGAGAGGACATGGCCTTCAGCTTTGTTACCTCCCAGAGGCCGGCCATGCTGCTGACTGTCAGCACCTTCACTCAGCAGTACATTACAACCATCCTGGCCAAAAATGGTAAGAATGTATATATAGAACAAATTCACATGTGAGATAAACAATAGCAATGAACTATGATGCATGAAAAAGTGAAAATGACAGTTTGGCAGTGCTATATCTGACAGATTTAAAGTATGGACAATGTCTATATTTGTGTTTATCTGTCTGTGTTTCATTTTTTTTTCACAATCCAAAATGATACAGACGCATCTAAACAATCTCTAAAAACACAAAAAAGTTCCCAGAAGGAATTGTTTGATTTGGATGTTTAATGCACAACTTGAGCTGCTCTCAGCCTCGCAGAACCTGCTGGATTTTTACCCACAGTAATCTCATAAAAAACAGGAAATATTTAGTGATCACTCTGCTCTGCTTTTTTTTGTTATTTGCCCATTCGTTAACCATTCTGGAGAGTAAGGTTATTCCTGACTGAGTTTCCAGGGTGGTAAACAGCAATCTGCAGGGACTGGTACTGGGAACACTTTGTGTTTGTAGCCCTAATATCAATGGAATAAAACCCGTCTGTTTTTAGGTAAAGCACCCATTACTTTTCCCGGTGGCAAGATGTTAATCGAAGGGGGAAGGGATGCCTCAGAATGTAAAGGGTGTTCTCTCAGTATTTTCTTTAAAAATAATTTACTATGTCCTTACTAAGTGATATAGGTACTTTGGATGCTATAAGTAGTACTTCATGTATTTACTAATCTGACCAGAGATGGTAGTAACATGTTTCCTGATTCTAATAAAACTCTTGATCTCAGTTCAGTTCCCCACTTTATATACACATAAATACACCTGACAGAGAGAACTATTAGCTCAGATGTCATATGAGAGAAGGAGAATTAAAACTGTGTGACTTCTCAGAGTGCTTTGGCAGTGCAGAGACACAACAGATTGTAACCCAATAAGCGTCACCACAGTGAAATCATTTGACAGCTTGCTGACACGGATCAGCTGCTCTACACACCTGAATGTTGCACAGAGGGCTGCTTAATTGAGTAAACATTAAACACTGCTCAAGAGTTTCTATTGATACAGGGAAGACTTTACATTTTGGTTACCAAATTCAGAACTTGACCTGAACCTGCAGAGAAAGTTACCGGTGTCCTGTTAGTGATAAAGCCAGTCCCAAGTTGTCCTTCCTCATCTTTTTACACTGAATTACAATTCCAACAAGTTTATAATAACTTCCTACAAGAAATAGAAAAAAACAATTGTGTTATATATTTTCTCAGAGAAGATTGTTATATATATATATATATATATATATATATATATATATATATATATATTTTTTTTTTTTTTACCAAGCAGAAGAGTGTGATTTTAGAAATGGTATATACACATGTTACATTTTCTTAACTGGTAGACATTAGGTAGTAAATCTGCTCTTGGTAAATGGACTGAACTAACTTAGTGCTTCTCCTGTCAATATCTAAAGTCCAACAGAGACTGCAGGAGGCAAAGCAGTCTGTGTTTTGAGACCACATTAACACATCTGAGCAAGTGGGAGTGAAGCTGAATCATTGAGTTCACTGGTTGCCATGTTGCTGTACTTACAGTAGATGTCTAATGAGTTCAGGAAGAGTGGAAGGTATCAGCTGTCACCTCTTCCATTAATCAATTGAAAAATGATGCCAAAGGTGGCTCCAGATTTCTTAATTTCATAAAAGATCCAAAGAATACCGGATGTGGCCAGGGTGGTGTGGATCAGTTAAACATTAAACCACAGACAGAAAACTCCATTTAAGGGATCAAAATCACAGATCCATAACTGTTGCTTTCCTCCTAATCCTTCCCTTCTAACTCTTGTCATTTTTTCGCACTTTATCCATCCATACTTTACACTAATAACACATAATCAACACAGACCACTGCTGATTGTTGACACTCATGCAGCTCCATCATGAAAATGATGTGAAAGCAGGAGTCTATTTATTGAAACGAGGATACAGTCTGTGCTGATGCAATATTGTCAGGAAATGACAGAATTACTGTCACGTTAACGGGCTGTTTTGTTGTGACTGAAATTAGCTGTGTCTACATGAATAGTGACTAATCTACTCTGCTTTTTGTTGATTTCTTAATTTCTGAAGTGAGTAGTGTCTGTGTGTATACATCTTCAGTACTCTGCTCGTGTGAGCACTGCAGTCTCTCACGAATGAGAAAACAAATCGACAGATGCAAAGCTGCCCAACATTTATCTCCTGCTGTCATATGAAAACCATCAGTTCTCTGATGGTTTATTTCACTTCACATTTAAAATCAAGTCAAGTGAAATAAAATACTATAATCACAGGGCAGAAAAGATAAACAGGTTGTTTGACATTTAAAAAGCTTCATGCAGCCAGTACATTATTCTGAAGGGTTAATGGTAAAGACAGTGGAGTCCTGCTTATATGATGTGCAGCTGGATTTAACTCCTCACATTTCTCTAATGTATTTGCTGTGTTTTTTAACATGTTTAACATTAATAATTAAACATGATACAAAAAGATACAAATAATGACTTCATCAATTTATTTAAAAAAGCTATCTACATAGCTCCATATTTCGAGACCTGTGTAAAAATGTAACTCTCCTGCTCATTTGTTAAAGGGTCAGTATTATATAAAATTAACTTTTTTTAGCTTCAAATGATGATGTTATTTGTTCATCAAAAACACACTTGGAGTGTTGCCTTGATTCTGTCATGCACGTTTGAGAAATCCATGAATTTCTCGTGGCTACCAGTCACGGCTGCAAAACCAAGTATTTCCCTCTCCCATGCATGTCCCACATGGAGCTAAATTGGGACCATAAAGTATGTAAAAAATAATAATAAATAAATTTTTAAAAAAAAGTTTGAAACTGAAAAAAGTTTTGAAACTAAAAAACAATTGCAACTGAAAGTAGAAACTTGAAACTGAAAAGAAAAGATGAAACTGAAAAACAATTCAAAACTTCTTTTCAGATTCAAAGTTGTTTTTTTTGTTTCAAACTTTTGGCCCTGTTGTTGCCTTAAGACAGGATCTTGAATGACAGGGGATTTTAATCATGACAGAGAGCTCCCTGCAACAGATAGACAATAGCAGTTGCATTCAGGGACCATAGGAACTGGAAATATCTTTCAAACATCTTCCATATTCTATGTGGACTAGGGATGCTCCGATCAGGTTGTTTCTGCCGATTCTAATACCGATTGCCCATGAGAGCTGATCATTGCCGATCATTGATACTGATCACATGGTTGTTAAGTTTTCTCCTTTATAATAAATTCTACTACATGAGCTGGGAAAATGGAACCATAAAATCACCTAATTTTCACAGACATCCAAATACCTGGAGGCACAATGTAGCATGTTTTCAGTCAAAAAGACAACTGAAAAGTCTGTAATTAGTAATTGTATATTTAACACTGTAGGTCTCAGCAGCTCAAAACTATACTTGAAGTCAAATAAATATTACAATACTCCCTACATCAAATAATGCCAAGTAAAAAAGTAAACATTCATTCAAAGTCAAATGCAAGTGGGATTACAGTAAACACCCTAATTTACTAAATCAAAATTGTCTGTGAGCATAGCTAGTTGTTTAGTGCTGGTTCTGATTGGTTAGGGTGACCAACCAGTGTAATTTTGCTGAACACAGGAAGGAGGAAGAGGAGTTTTTCACAGATTATCTGTCTCATGTTAGGGCATAGCGAAAGTTTCAATACATATGTAACTTTAAAAATGTTTTTTAAGTTACATGCTGCAGCTTTAAGAAGACATTTGATGTGAAAGAAAATTTTCTGGTGTAGCGCAAATGGTGCTACATCTGTGAAATGTTACTTCATACATACATTGGCCTTATGAATCTGTAAAACCGGTTACTTGATGGTATTAACAACTGGAGCAATGGGCCTGGGAAACACATAATACTGCCCCTTTAAATCATGAATCAACTATGAATTGTATCATAGAAAGTAATCACAATTAGGTCCCACAACCAGACTTGATTACTGCTTGATCTATATACAAATATTTGACTAGATCTTGCCTGACAACATGAAGAAGACAAAAGGAGCTTAAAAACCAACACATTATTTCACAATGCAAAAAAAGTGTAAGAACAGACTAAAACAATACTCGCAACTATTGGTCTGGAAAACTTTTTGGAAGGTTTTGTTTTGTTGCAGCAATTTTGAAACTAACAGACAAAAAGGGTGCTATTTTAAAAGTCAGACATGATGGTAGTACTGTGATGGTCTGGGGCTGCTTTGCTTCTTGCGTAAGATATAAATGACATCCTGTGGTGATGGAATCATCATCATGAATTCTGCTGTCTAGTTCAAAGGGAGGAAATCTAGATATAACTTTGATCTTAATCTGAAACAGGTCTACCCAGGAATGAGTCGAGAGCATTCATTTGGATTTGCAATAGGATCTGGACTTAAATCCATGCAGTGGGTTGGCCTGATATAGATATGGAATAACATGAAACACTGTAGATCCTTTTGTCTTCTTCATGTTGTCTGGCAAGATCTATTCAAATATTTGTATATTGATCAAGCAGTAAACAAGTCTGATTGTGGGACATGATTGTGATTACTTTCTATGAAATGAATTCATTCTTTAAAGGGAATTGGGCCAAAATATGTCCATAGTTATATTAAAGACCCACTGCCAGTTATTAAAGCACTTGATGGGTTTTTTTAAATCACCAATTGTAGCATAACCAGTTACGAGATTTTGAAGCCAATTAATTTTCCAAAAGGAACAGGTTAATTTGCATTAGTTTTTCTCTTAACATTAAAGTCCTTATTTTTTATTCACTAATGTTGTCTTTGGCTAATATTCATTCTTGTTTGATGGTCAGAAACATTTACTTGAAACACATAGCAACGTTAGAAATCTGAAATAAGAAAATCCTTTTTTCCTACAAAACCTTTTTTCCTTTAAAAGCGAAAGTATACATTCATGAATCCTTTGATCAGGAGGATACCTGGAAGTGTGTGTGAAACGAGACAATTTCCTCACAGAGATTATTCCAAGTCAGTATGTAAAGCTGGATCAGCCTCGTTGATTCTGTGTTCCAGATTGCACATAAATCAGGATGCTGCTTTGGCTTCTTGATCCACAAGGAAAGCTGTTCAAACAAACATGCTTATGTCCATGGTTCATGCATTTTTATAAGCATACTTTAAATTTAACACAAACAGTTTTGATAAGGCAGAGTGGCAAATATTCAGAAAGAAGTTACCAGAAAATTGTTTCTGTTTCTGGCTCCAGAAAATGTTTATATCTGATGTGAGTCACAAACATCATGATGATACTCTATATTCTCTGGTCCAGCACAGCACAGCCAACCATGATGATCTGAAAGGTAAAAATGAAGCTCAATTACAGCCACTGGAACAGGTTGATGCTTTTGTCGAACAGAAAAACTGCAGAGCTTTTGTGTTTGATGCCATTAAACTGTGCAGGTGTTTTTGATTGAGATGACAGAGTTCAACCCTGCTGTGACAGCTGGACCAGCATCCAGTCAGTCAACACACTCGCCCTAACCAGCCCACAGCTTGATGGTGAACCTTTCAGAAAGGTGTACTTTAATTATGTTGCATTGGCAGAACTATTAAAAATAATACAGCTGTATCTGGAAATGCCTGTGTCGTGCTGGGTCTCATGCAGCTCAAAGCACATATCTTTTCTTTGATTTTATCCCCCTGATTTTGAATTTTCACTCATTCCTTCTCACAAAACATACCTTTACTCTCAAACTGAGACAAATGTGTCGTCATGGTAACCGAATGATCTTGCATAATTACACTGGAGATAGCGTCTTTGACTGTGAATTGGTCCACTTAACACTCAGAGAGTTCACTTGGAGGCGGATGGAGATAGAGGGGAAAATAGAATTCACTCAGTGTGGAAGGATTCAGCTGTAATCCTTCTGAACTCCAGTTAACACAAAGGATAATCAACAAACAGAAGCCCATTCAAGGACACATGCAGAAGCCCAGAACCCATTCTAATCTTTATGTAATAAGTCAATAAGAAAAACATTTCCACGCTATAATAAAATGGAGGCAGTTTACATGTGCCATAAAGACGCTTGATGAGAAAACGAAGCCATGTGGGAGGAGGGGGTTGGCAGATTAAAAAGCCTCTCTGGATTCAGTTATGCCGCATTTTGTAGCATTGATATGTGAACAATCTCACCATGTTCAAAGACACAAAGAACTTTTTAATTTTTCATGAAAGGGTCATGAAGGCTTCGATCATGACTGACAGAAAATAACAGAAGACCCAGATTATTTTAAAATGACAGGCTGAGCAGCCTGTTTGTGTTTAAATACTGTTTTTAAATCATGTGTCTTCATGTGTTCCCTCTCCTATGTCGTCTTTTGAAATTTGATGGGCCATAAACAGGTTGCTTACAACCTGTTTATGGCCCATCAGATAAATCAATATTGATAATGAGATCAACTTTAAAATAACAAATCTGACTGACAACTTGCTAATTATAAGCTGAAGCAAATGTAACTTTTCAAAACGCACCCTCATGCAAACACACGCCCACACAGACACACACACACACATATAGAAAAATTCCACTACGACAATTCTCAGCCACCGCGGGTGGTTCTTATCCTCTGAGCTCGGGTCCTCTACCAGAG
>VMRN01000097.1:482437-533300 GCA_010277015.1 Poeciliopsis turrubarensis
CTCTGGTAGAGGACCCGAGCTCAGAGGATAAGAACCACCCGCGGTGGGTGAGAAGGGAATTTTTTATTTTTTATGTGAACATATGAACATGTTCATCTCGTAAAAAACCTACACAGAAAGGTGACGCAAAGTCCGAGGACTGATGAGACACAGGTGCTCCAGCGGCAGAGAGCAGGAAGCTGATCTTCAATCTTCTGCCTTGGAACAATGCTGCAATCTTCCCCACAGGTTTATGTTCATAGGCAAATGAAAAGATTTGACCTCTATGCTTTTGTTCCTCCTCTGCATCTCTTCCTCTATTGGATTTCTCATGGCCTTCAAATTCTTTAGCAAAAAAAAAAAAGAGTGGGAAAAACCACTCCACTGTGCTACACCAGCGCTATCACACTGTGCAGCACTTTTCAGAGGTAGGTTGTTGTATTTGTGGTGCTAGTTACTTGCTGTCAGCCTAGTGTCCCAGCATTTTCTGTTTCTGATACATGACAGCCCTCAAAGCATTAAGCCGCCACTGTTTAAGCTGTATCCACACTCAACAGCATGATATTGAGTGACATATGTAGCACCTTTGTGCAGTTTTTAGCCACCCTCCTAATCCACTCTTGTGTGTTAAGGCAGAACAACCGTGTCCCTCAGGCCTCCATAAACAGTGAAGGGCAAGAAGACACTTTATCCACGGTGACCTTCATCTGGTGGAGCACTCTCAGTATCTGAAATGAATCACAACACAAAGCCCTTCACTTACACTCTGGGAATTGTAATATTGACCCAGCTCCACTTGACAATGCATAGCTTTGTGACTCTTTGATCTGGCAGCAGCTGTCTGAGTGTGTGTGTTTAAACCAGAAACACTGAGCACATATCGACTTGTTCAGTTCTGAAGTAAGAAGCAATGAGGAAAAAAATATTTGTTGACTTCAAAATAGGTGGAAAGTATCTGATGTTTTGCTTGAAGAAACACAATCTTATTCTGAACTCTATATGTAGACAGTTCATAATAACATGCTAAGGAGTTTTGAAAATGAGTCACTACTTTCTGTGGACATGGAGTCTGTAAGTTTAAAAAGACAATGACACTTTGTGTATGCACATAAGGCCAAAGGTCATATCTATCAATATGGGTTCATATTTCAGTCTACAACTTTGATGCCAAGGGAAACCTTGACATAACAAAATTAGATATATAGACATATATAGACATATAACATTTATGTTAGAAATTAAAAACTAAGCCTAAAAGAAATCAGCTTTTATATGCAAAAGTCCCAAGCTGAAACCTTTAAATTGTGTTTCTGGTATACCCATAAATCTGATTCGATGGATGACAAAGCTGCTTTTCTAGGCCGCAGAAAAATCTTAGGAATTTTCTGCTGCTGACTAACCTCCTATTCTTTCAATGCTGCTGTAGAATGGTAAATCCTCAATTCCAAAGCCACCAAAAATCTTGTTATTAGATATAGTCGAAATGGCTCTTACTGAATTCTGACAGATTTAAATTAATGAGACTCTAGCTTAGCCTGTCCATTTGTCTTTCAAAGGGTTAAGAATATACTGAACTTCAGAAAGGACATATGGTACCTTTTATAAGTATTTGTTAACGAACAGCAGATGCCTGTTTTCTGAATCTCAAAGGGTTTGATTTTTGGTGATAAATGAGGAACAGAAGTGTTTGTGAATCTAATTCTCTGAAGTTCACAAGAACACATTGCAGTTTGCACACTGAGTCAGATGAAAAGTCTGTTAAGACAAGGTGCTAATAATTTCTGCAAAGATGTGTTACATGTTCATATATGTTTTTCTGTTTTCCTTCTAGGAAGCCTTCAGATCTGGTATCATCTTCAATCAGACAGAAGTCCAGATGTGTTCAACCCTGCCCCCAAAAATATGGCAGATGGGCGTCTCCATCGAATCAGAATCCACAGAGTTGGCAAAAACCTTTATGTGCAGGTGAGTAATGAGTAGTTAAACTGCAGAGCTGTAAAGTAGGATCTGTCTCTTTTTACTGTTTTACTAGCAACGACCACACCACAAAGATATATGTTTAAAGATGTATGAATGAAGGGATGAGGGATGAAGGGAGGAAATATGAGATGAAGAGGTGAATTGTTGATTTGGTTATCTGGGCAGAATGATGGAGGGTTTAGGAGGTGAAGACTCTTCGTCGGGGTTTGGTTTTCGGGAAACAGTTCCTCTTATTTTCCCCGAGTCTGAATAGGACCCCCCAGATGAAACCTGCAGCAAAAAAGATAGCAAAGCATTTTTTGAAGAAGGACGAAATGAAAGAGACAAAGGGTAAGGGAGGGTGGGGTTGATGAAATGTAATAGACTGAGATGAGTGGGTGAGCAGACTATAAATAGGCCCCCTGGAAAATTAGAGGTGCAGTTTGGGCGTGGCCCATAACCCGAACTTAAGTTAACACATTTATTCTATTTGCCACATTAAATGTTTCAGATCATCAAACCCATTTTAATATCACCAAAGATAACATGACTAAAAAAGCAGTTTCAAATTCTGATGTCACAAATTATTGAAAAAGATAAAAACTGATTGCATCGCCAGCGAGAACTGTTATCTTCAGCTTTGAGATAGTTAGAAGTGAATCTTTTATGTCGCTGTGGAGAAATTTAATAGAACTCTTCTTTGGGGAATTAGCCAAAGAAGACTGTCAGCCAGAGTGTCACACTGCGCTCAACAAGTTTGACTTCAGGTATGGTGTTCTTTTTTTGAAATATTGTGTTAGTTATGTAAGGTGTTATGGGATGCACACTCCAAAACTTTCCATTTTTATCTTTATAGAGTTTTGGGAAACCATTCTTTACAGAAATTCTCCCAAAGCTCTTGGGGGTCATCAAGCTGTTTTTATTTTGTTTGTTTTGCTTTGTTTTTTTAATACAATATGGGCCTTGGTGTTATAGAATTTTCCCATTGGTGCCATTTTTGCTCTCTCTTTGACCTTAACACTGACTTTATCTGGCCTTAACTGAAATCAGGCTTAAGATGTTCTGGGTTTTTCTATGAGCTCCTGAATGAATTGTTGATGCACTCTTGGAGTTATTTTGATAGGTTTGTCCCTCCTGGAGAAGTTCTCCACGCCTTTTCCATTTGTGAGTAATGAGTCTCACTGCTGTCTGATGGAATCCTCAAGCCTTAGAAACAGTTTGTAACCCCTAGAGATTGAGAAATTTCAGATACTTCAGGTATCTTTTAAGCTTAAAAGAAGTTTTTATATGCAAAAAAACCTCATTTCTATTTTTATATATCTTGACTCCGGTTTCTGAACGGACTCAAGTTTGAGTTGTAAGTTCGAGTTGAACTCGAACTTACAATCTTCTAGCCTTAACTTAAGGCTAAAAGATCCTTTGTAGGATCTTTGCTGTCAGATCTGTCTTTAGTGGTTCTACTATAATGATTGGGTGGTTCTACCGGTTAGGTAGTATTTAGGTCTCGGTGTGGATAGAGGAATGCAACAAAAATATACAGTTTTTTTTTCTTCATAAAATAAACTAAATAAAAATAGCTTTTTAAATATATATTCCAGAAAAATTTACATTAATTAATATTCTGATTATCTGATATATTAAGGTAAGTGGGAAAATACCAGTGGCCTTTATTTAACAACAGTTTGACATGAAGAAATGTGAAGAAAAAGGGGACGCAAATGGCCTTTGCTACTGAGTTTTGAGAACGTAACCTCAGTTTGTGGTGCTGCTGCTCCACCACTGACTCATGTGGTGCCTGGAAAATGACTTTGTTGAGAGTTCCGCTATCTTTTATTTTCATTCTTTCATCAAAAACTTACCAGCAATGTTCCTTTGAATCTTTCATGCATGTTGGAGAATTCTTTAATCATCCTTGGCAACCATTCAGAGGTGTCTAAACACTTGCTGATACCATGTGTTGCCTCACCTAAGCTGCAGTCTCCAGTAAAACTTCTGTCCCACAAATCCCCCATTTAGCTCCTCAGACTAGTGGCAGCACCAATTATCAAACACCTAGTGGAACTGTGAGTCTGCTGAACTTGTCATGTTAACTACTTCTCAGTCCAATGCGCCAACATTATTCTGTTATAAATAATGTCAACATTATGAACATTATGTTCATAATGCAACATTATGTGCTATAGCAGGAGTGTGTCAAGCTTCTTTAAGAGACAGAGGCCCAATTTCAAGGTGTTAAATAGCAAAGTCAAATTTCTTTTAAATCCTGTAGGATTTAAAATAAATCACACAGGATTTGAAGCTAACATGGTTATGTGGCTGTGCTAAAAAATGGCACTATGTGCCTGGAAAATACTACTTTTAAAGTAGATTGTTGTAAAAATCACATGGGACCATAATCACACAATACAGAAAGAAAAATCCAAAATTCTGATTCGAGGCAGAATATTCTTTGAAAAGCACTTCACCAAACTATTGTAACTTTACAAAGGAAACACAAGTGGGGTTTAAGTCATGTGGCTTTTAAGTCTTTATGTGTTTTACTACAGTCATTCTTCCACTCCAGGACACTCAAGAAAGTTTCACATTTGATTTTGCTCCTACGCCACAGGTTGCCCACTCAACGAATTGTCCTAGATTGGCTTTACAAGATGAATAGTCTGGTTGTCTTGTTCACAGCTGGTGTCCTGCAGTCTGTTGTGTAGGCTAAATAACTCCACATTTGCAGATGTTTTTGTAAATGTATTGCCCAAGGAGATGCAACTCCTCATTCTGTCCCCAATATTTCTGTCTCAGTCACCTCATGCTTAAAAATCACCTCTACACAATAGCTCATAGAATCTGTAAAACCACAAATATGAATGAGTTGCCACCGTTTAAAGAAAAACCTTTAGAGGCCACCAGAAAACTTGCAGAAATTTTTGATTAGGATAAGAATGTGAGAAATTTTAAGAAATTCATCAACATTAGAAATATCTATAAATGTACATTTAAATATCAAAAGTGTCTGCTGTAGTTTTGTTCATTTGAAACTGATTCTCACAACACCAAATAGGACTAAGGTGGTAAATGAATGGCTGGAGTCCTTTCAGCAGCATCTTATTTATTGCTGTTGTTGAGAATAAATAATTCTGTGTTTTCCTCTATCTCTTTTAGCTACTTGCATGCTCATATATACATACATGCACAAACATAAACACACGCAAAGCTGTAAATGACACACTAGAGAAAGCCCTTTTTATGACAGGATGATTGTCGACACCGTGTTGATTGTTAAGAGATCTCCCAGTGATATCCAGGAGTAGCTGGACTTCATAACTCACTAAGAATGTCTTCAGTTACTGTCTGCTGAATGAGAAGCAACACTGAGTCCAAAATTGACTCAAGTGATAGTCCTACAAGATCAAAGTTGTACAGTAGCTTGCAGTTAAAGAAAAAAAAATAAATAAGTACAATATGCGGGCTGAAACAATTTAAACAGAGTGCTCAGCTTGAGTTTCTTCTGGAATTGTTGGTAGTTCTGTCATGATAGCAACTTTTACTGTGAAATAAATTGACCCAGAAGTTATTACAATAAATAATAACCTTTTCAAGTAATATAATGATAATGGCATATAGTGCAAGAACACATTCTCAAAAGATCAATAATCTTTAAATCTTAATGAACAATTAACACTGGAACTGGGAGACATTTAATAGCCAAAATACATAAACCAAACAGCAGAAACAGAGTGGGGTTCAATTCCCCACTCTGTCTGTCTCTGTTGTGTCCTTGGGCAACACACTTCACTCTCCTCTTCTCCTGGTGGTGGTTAGAGAACCCAACAGGCAGCACTGGTGCATGGCAGCCCACAGGACAGGAGCTACTGGATAGTAGCTGTACCTATTTCTGAATGTAACTGAATGTTACTGAATGTAACTCAGCTCAGTAAGTGTGAAATGCTTTATTGTCCTTTGGACTTGTTAAAACCATACATTACAGGTTCATTACCATTTAATTTATCATGCCATTAATTGATTTATTGCTTCTTGCAACAGACTAACAGTTGTTGCTTTGTTTTTACAGTACAATCCATGTAAATGGCAATTACTTTCTTTAGAGATTATAGCCAGTTGGGTGGGTCACCAATATACAAAGACACTACAAATCGAGTAATATCAATAATATGGTTATAATATACAATTAAAAATAAAAAATTTAGATTTTCCAGAAACAATTTTTAGAGATGTTTGCTAAAAGAAATGAAAGTTTGGAGTATGTAAGTTTGGTTCTTGGAAGTAAATTCCAGTTCTGAGAACCTAAAAGCAAGAGAGTTTGACTCAAAAGACCTTTCTTTAAATGGTCTAGCTGTCCGCTGTAGTGCTTGCAGTGTTTCATTCACTGGTATCCTTCTTAGTGTGCATTTAAAGGGGAGGTGCAGCCCAAAATGAAATGTTTTCAAACCAATAATCATGACATCAATAATATCATTGAAATTTATTTATTCATCTTTTTAACATTGTTTTAAACAAACTGAGTTTCAACATGTCTTTATAGTATGTGGTATGTGATGTAATGATTGGATATAAATACAGAATCAAGTTGTTCCTAATAAATCTTAACTTGGACATTTTCTGAGTGTCTTTAAATCTAAGTTTACTCTGGACTCCTTTATAGATTTATTTTATTTTTTAACATATTTATTTTATAATTAGGTCATATTTAAATTACTTTTCTATTTTGTTTAACTTCAGTCTTTTTTAATCCATTTCACATGTTGTGGAAGTGCGTGCCTAATATTAGCTTTGCACAAGGGAAACAAAAATAAGCTTGTGAGGACTGAAGTTCACTCATTAGCTTACCTGAACACACACAGTCCTGTATCTCAGTGTGGTATAAAAGTATCTCTTGTCAGACACTCTTTGCAAAGATAGATAGAATGAGTCCAAGTTGGATTTAAACACACCACAAGCTCTTGTCATTTGCCTGAGGATAATGCTTTATCACAAGTTTTCTTTAAGCATGTTTTCACCGTGTTTAGCTATAACCTTGCTGCTTCTGTCTGATCAACAGACTCCTCATAACATGACTGACCCAGACAGTGAAGATGCATTTGTCCTAAATTATTCATTCATCAGCTAATCATCGATTGTTGAAGGAATTTTCTTCATAGCAATTATCAAGATTGTTTTACCACCAACCCCAAGACAAGTACTCTGTCGCCGGATGACAAGATAAGCCACAGAAGGTCAGCTAAAGGTTTCCAGTGGGTGTCATGTTGCTTTGTAACCACATTTTCCTGTGACCTTTGCTAAGTGGTTTTAGTGGCCTGATGCCCAGATGTTGCAAGAATACCAAATGTAGAAACACTGTCTGACATTTACCTTATGCTTTTTTGCATTACTGATAGAATTGTATTAAAAAACAGAAAAGCAAATATTTTGAACCAGCCAAACAAAGAGAGCTATGATGAAATGATTTTAAGTTCTAACATCTTGCAACAGCTTATTTAGTTTAAATCAGATAAAATGTCTTTAAAACTTTAATCGTTTCCATGCTAATGCATTCATACCCATAAACATTTTGTTTAGGTTTTCGGAGAAGCTTAAAGTAGGATTAGGTTCATTTCCAAACTTTTTATAGGTCACTGTTTAATCCTTCATCTGGAAGATAGAGTCTAACACAATTGCAAACCTACCAAGACATTGCTGGATACCTAACTGACAGGTCAGGCATGGTGAGCATGGTAACTCTTCTGCTGGTCAAATCTTCTCTCACTAGAGAGACTCGAGTGGGAGGATCTAATGGGATAACTTGAATAATTTGTCATTTATATTTGAATGGCAAGAAGGAAGTCACTGTTAATAGGCTATAAGGAGTCATGTTTGCATTTCACCATAAGCACATTGGAAACACATTCTGAGATTATATATTACACTGAAGATTTGCTCAGGTGTTAAAATGGACCAGTCATATCTAAATACAATTGAGAATATGAGGCAAAATTTGACAACTGATGTTTGCAGATGCCCTTTCCAAGGTCCCTAGCATCAATCATTGGGAGTGAGGTGAGAGTACACTCTGAACATGTCACTAAGGCAGAAGGTCAAATCTGCCTCCAACACTGAAACCTTCATACTTTCACCCCTTAACTGTCATGTTGACAACAGTGTCCTCATGGACCACTGGGCAACATGAAAGTGTTTTTGAGGTGAATGTTAAGGGGTTAAACTAAAAGGCTCACAGAAGGATCTGAACAAGACCAAATCTTGCTAAAAGGCATTATGTGTCACATTCAGACCAGCAGGTCTTCAGAGCGTCTATCATAGCTGGCTGGTAAATGGACTGCTAATTTTAATATTCCCAGAGTCCTCTGGTGTGTCTGTGAACTTTTATATTATTCTTATTAATTTCCCCAAATATAGAAGTTTACACTTTAAAACAAAACCCGACAGAATTCAGACAGGATATCAGCAGAATAATGAACCTTCACAAGCTGGGTTGAATAATTTTTAGATCCTAACAAATTTAGAACTCCAAAACATTTGAATAAAATTATTAATAAGTCATTGCTGATAGTTTTGACTTAGTTTTCAGACAGCGATGTAGTTTATCAGCTCATCCAGTGACTGTCTAGCTTCATGCAGATGAAGCCTCCTGAAACACTGGTGTATTCCACTCTCAATGTGTAAACCTCTGAGTTCCTATCTGATTTATTTGCTTTACAGAGCCTAGTTGATGCTCACTGGCTAATTCCTATGATATGGGGTGGGGGAGGTGATCTATACTTTCCTTCTATATTTTGGATCAGAAGGATAAATAAGTGATAATTTATCATTTACACACAATTATCAGAAGAATTAGAAGTGACTAAGCTTGTAGCCCTCCAACAACTTTATCAGCTGCAGTGAAAACATGTTAAAACTTGTTTTCTTTGAAAAGATCCCTGGTGTGTTGATGGCAGTGGACAGAAAATCCTGCAGTGTTTCAATCCACGTCATTGTGTTAAGTATTGCATCTGAGTCAGCATGGCAGAGCAGAGAAGAGAGGTCAAAATCACTCAGCCGTGGGCAGAGAAGGTTTTATGTGAAGCTGCAGAGAACACAAATATCAATCTATAAAATATTATCGTGAGCTGCTGATTCTGCAGCCGTTTGCTCGGTTTACATTTCGTGTAATTGCCTTGTTATTTGATTTCTCTCCACTCAACCAGATCGACCAGGACATCCACAGAAAGTACACACTGTCATCTGATGCAGAGCTGATCTTAATCAGATCCTTGACGCTGGGCAAAGTCATCAGTAAGTTGTCCAATCTAAGGAGAAGTGCTGAGAAAATGCACACTGTGCCACTTGTGTTGCAACCATTCATCATTTCCTGTCACCATTCCTTTGTCATTGCTGATGGTATTTTAATCAGAAATGAATGTGATTCACAGAAATGAATTATACAGCTCTTGTGCATCTGTCTCTTCTCCTCTAACCTGTGTCTCTGCAGGGATGGACAGCTTTGGTGAAGAGGTGGTGAAAGCTGCTTCCAAAGGTTTTGTCGGCTGTCTCTCTTCCGTGCAGTTCAACCATGTTGCTCCACTCAAGGCAGCACTGACCAATCGGGGAAGCTCCCTCATCACTATTCGCGGCCCTTTGGTCCAATCAAATTGTGGAGCTTTGGCTGAATCCACCTCACACGTTCTGCAAGGTAAAACTCTAACACAAACAAGTGTGGTCTGCACAAAGTTTAAATTGCATTGACAAGTTAAAGTTAAGCTTGTGCACCCAAAGCCAAGCCTAATAACATTATAACAAACAACGTAAGGTTGTTTCAGTGCTAAGCAGTCCTTAAATGATGGCATAAAGTCAGTGAAGCAGCTGCATATGATGCCTTCTAGGCTGCCCATCAGCCAGCAGGTGTTTGATGTTTTTTTTTCCTCTGGTGCACATTTATCTTGTCATCAATTAATGACACAATAAACCTCAACGGCTCAGACGGATCGTCCTTGTTTTAAGGTGACACCATCTCCTGCTGACAACATTTTGTTTCCCTCTATTCAAGAGATAAACTTGCATGTCATCTCCTCTGGAGGGCTTGTGTAGAAAATGTGGTAGGCCTTTTATATATTAGCTCTTTATGCTACTGAGAAATTTCAAGCAATAAAATTCCATCCAAAGCAATTGAACAAAAGACATGAGCATATATCTATACAAAATGTGGACAACTTGGCTTTTAATCTCATTTTTATACTCCTTCAATTTTTATAAAAATTATTGTGAAATTTTTCAGGAAACAAAAGCATCATCATGATTCCCATGATGACGATACATTATCATGAGAATCATTTCAATCAAGTCTATTTATTAAGAATCTATTCACCACTTGTTCAGACACTGTGTTCCCAATAGTATTGCTCCTGTGGTATCTAATAGTGACATCACATTTTTAATCTTAGGGCTTAATATGATATCAGCCCCCCTTTCACTCTCACTGTTCTGGCAAGGATTTCTGAAAGGTTTAGGAGTGTGTGTAGGAAATTTCTGAGCGGTTCACCAAAGGAGCATGTTGAGGTCAGATAGTGATGTTTAATGACAAGGCCTGTCTCAAAGTCTTCACACCCAAAGGTTCTTTCAAATTGAGGTCAAGACTTTTCTGCTCCATGCTCGGCCATCTTTCTCTTTAAAGAACTTGCTTTGTGCTCTAACTTGCAGTCATGTTAGAACAGAATGGGAGAAGTCCTGAACTATTCCAAGGTGGGATCATAACCTTGCCCAAAATGTTCTGGTATGCTGAAGCGTTAAGAGTTCATTGCCCTGGCACTAACAGAGTCAAACACAGCTCCTGAAAAACATCTACACACCATAATCCCCCAAGCACCAAACTTTACTATTAAAATCGTGCAGCCAGGCAGGTGCTGTTGTCCTGGTAACTGTCAAACCCAGACTTGTTATCTTGCTGGTCCCTGTCTCCAGCAGGGACAGAGTAGCTGACCAGCTACTCTTGCCCAGTAGCAAGAAGCCAGGTAATCACAAAGCAATAGAGACACGCACGGATTCACACACACACTCATTACCTTTTTGGGTGGTCAATTTAAACACATTTCTTTGGCATTTAAAAAAGGCTAATTACAAAAAACTAACCTTGGTGAGAGCTCATCATGATGCAACCACTGTGTTGTAATCTGACTAAATCTTTTTGGTACCTGAAGTGTCCTTTGCTCTAATCTGACAGGACAAAGATAAGTCTGGACCAATGGGGAGGTTCTGTTGTTCAGTGTGAGGGTGGTGGTAGGAGTATCCACCACATTCAGAACTCCAGATCTGACATAAATAAAATAAATCTTTTCTCATGTTTAGCAGTTTGAACATCATGTATCGGTGAGAGAGTGTAATTTGGGCGACTGTGGCTGTATGGTAGTAGAGTAGTTGTCTTGAGATCGGAAGGTTGTAGGTTCGATTCCAGCTTCCTTCTGCCACATGTCGACGTCCCTCTGGGCAAACTCCAAACTGCCTACCAATCTGCGTATCGGTGTATTAATGTGTGTGTGTTTGTGAGTGCGAATGGGTGAAT
This sequence comes from Poeciliopsis turrubarensis, assembly GCA_010277015.1. Taxonomy (NCBI): domain Eukaryota; kingdom Metazoa; phylum Chordata; class Actinopteri; order Cyprinodontiformes; family Poeciliidae; genus Poeciliopsis; species Poeciliopsis turrubarensis. The sequence continues at coordinate 493,914 of VMRN01000097.1, forward strand.
GTGACTCTAGAGTAAAGCGCTTTGAGTGGTCAAAATGACTGAAAAAGCGCAAAGTAAGTTCAGTCAATTTACCATTTGTGCATTTACCCATAAAATCCACAAAACTCCAATGTTTTCTGAATGGTTTGAGAAATTGCGTATTCGTTGACAAGCCACTCCATCTGAGGTAATAAATATCAATAATACAAATATAACCATATGAGACAAAATTTATTTTAAAAAAACAAAAAACATTAGAAGCAGTAAATCTACCTGGGATAAAATATTTACAATCAGAAATCTTTATGAGCTGATCTAAATGAGTATTAGAAACATTAACCCTAGCGTATTGACATACTCTGTGATTAAGGTAGCTTAACTTCATTGGCTGCACACAGTGGAGGTCTTTCTACTTAGAGTTTGCATCTTCTCCCTGTGCATTCTCTCTCTGCTTGACTTTCTTTTTAGCACTCCATAATAAAGCACAACTCTATAGGTTGGTAGTTTGCTGGGGAGTGGTATCATATGCAGGTGTAAAACTACACCATTTCAACTTTTTGGTGAGTTGGTTGCTTGTTTCTCTTGCAAGACCTGGCAGCACTACTTCCATTCTATTTCAAATATTAGTCACAATAATACTTGTATTTTATCCTTTTGTTTGTTTTGTTAACAACAGGTCATCATCAGTACAAAAGAAACTGATGAATAAAATAAGAATAAAATAAATTCTTCACAAACTAAGAATAAAATATGTCTAGCTGTTTGTACTTGTAATTCTTTCATTTAAAATATTCAACCAGCATTTTATGTGAACCAGCAAAAAAAGGAAAGTGTAATTGCATCATACTTCATCAGCTTTACTAAAACCAACCTATTAAAGACAGTTGTGATGGATCATATAGCGCCCTCTATTGGAGGGTAAGAGACTTTTATACATCTTTTTTGGGACTTCCTGGTTTTCAAGCCTTTCTGGCAGAAAATAAAATGGTGTATAATGGGAATATTAAAGATGAAAACTTCACTTGAACATTAGTGTGATCACGAAGTATTAGAGAAAATGTGACAGTATATGCTATGATGCCGTGAAAGCATCCTCAACCACCAGCTTCTGAACACTGGCTTCAAAGAATCCAGATTGTGAAAGGATGGAAAACATAAATGCAAGCCTACAAGTTAGCCTGGATATTTAGCTAGAATATGATATTTATTTGGGAAAGCAAATAGATTTTAAAGCAGTATGTACTGCAGATAATTTATTTTTCTCAGATAGTGTTTCTCAGATAGTGGCTTAGAATGTATGATGGGTCTAATGTCAAGGCAAATTTTCTGAAAAATATTCAAAAGACAGCTTTACTCACTCTAAACCTAAAAGAATGTCTTTGTCAAACATGACTAAACAAAAATTAGGACAATAAATGGAACTTTTTCCTAGGATTCCTGGCATCTTCACTCTCTCATTTGTCTTTATGGCAATAATTAATGAATCTGTTCCTCATTCATGCTTCTTCAGATCAAGCTGCAAATGAAGATAAGGAGCAGCACGACAGCAACGCCCAGAAGGATTTGGCTGTAATAGCAGGTCTGTTTCCCCTCCTTTCTGCAGCTTTTCTTCTTGTGTTTAATTGAAAATGAGCCCCAGCTGTTTGTTTGTTATTCTCCTCATTTTTTCACAGTCTTAATGTTCCTATCTCGTCTCCTGATAACTCCGCTCCAGCTCATTTTCAATCCGGCTGCTTAGCGTGTTTTGTTTCATGGCGTAATGTCTGCTTTGTGATTAGGAAATGAAAAGAGCTCTCCTCAGATTTTAACAGTAGAAAGCAATCAGAAAAACAAGTTCGATATAAAAGTAACTACAGTCTTTGAGGTAATGAACAGGAGCCTAAAAATGCCTCATTGGCAAATGTTATCATCACTGAAGTATTCAAAACAAACACAAGTTGGACTTTATCTTGGCATCTGCCACCCTGAGACGAAACTTGTTTGGTTTAAATTAAAGCCACAGTTTGTCATCTGTCAGAAGTTCAACAGGAAGATTGAATTCACTTTAATACTAGAGAACAGTCAGTTAGGTTGAACACAAAGACAAGCAGCAAGAAAATAGTAATTCCTTCATACTTCTTTACAACTCTACTAGTTTACACATCACACAGCATCCACAAACATTAATGAAACTTTACTGTTCAGATCTAATTTTACTATTTAGATAATCCAGCTCTCAAAATCAAACCAAACTGTTAGAGCATTAAGACCTGCCAGAAAAACCAAAAGCACACAGGTGTGATGATGATTTGAGCAGCATGAGCGCTCAGCAACAGAAGCATGTGTTCTATGGGTTACTGACATATTAATTTAGTAATGACTTGGCAGTCTACTGCACAGCATGAATACCATAGGACAATATAGCTGAGTAATGGCAATAAAGTTGGAATGTGAATGTTTCCATTGGGGACCTTTTGGTATTCACAGAGGACCACAAGCATCACAGAATGGCTGAAATCTCCAAATACTTGAGACCTCCCTCAAAAAGATTATTATTCCCTATTTTATTAGTTCAAATATATCTTCACATCCATAAGGACACACAGTGGAAGTCATATTGGCACCACCACAGAACCTGACATCCACGGCCTTCCCTGTCTTTGCTGTTTAGAGTACAGCAAATCAGCAGCAAGGAAAATGAATGATCAACCAATACTGTGTCAAATAGCATTGCTCCAAGATATTTCTGCTTTCTATCACATTTTTTACAAATGTCTTTCATAGGCTATGCCTAAGATACTTAATAATAATAATAATAATAATAATAATTTAGAGTTATGCTCCACAGAAAAATCCACCTCAGTGGTTTTGGTTCAGGTAGATCTCCAGCATTCACAAATGACTGCAAAAAGTCAAAGTGAAAACATCAGACAGGAGAATGTAAACATTCATCTCACAGGCAAGAAGTTTACAGCTGCTTTCTTTGGTGAAGATCCTTAAAAACTTAGTGGTTTTAACATAGTGGTATACTAACACACCTAATGAACTCAGATCAATAGCTGCTGTTTACCCAGATTACTGGCAGTCATATTGGTGGCCATGAGAGGTCTAATGCATTTATTTTCGCATTGAAAATAAATGCGAACATACACAAGCAAAAGGAGACATCTCAAACTTGTTGACATCCCAACCTCATCAACTTAGGAGGGAGATCTGGAAAAACATGGCTGATGACTGAGGTCACTGAGGTCACAAACCCAACAACAGAACAGCCACAAACAAGCTGAGATGGATGTGTGTGTGGTGTGTCTGCCGCCCATGCAGAAAGGACAGCTCTGACTTTTCAGAGTCACAGTGCAGCACATCAGTGACACAGTTGACCTTTACTTCAATGACCTCAGTCTGGACTAAAAAAAAAAAAAAAAAAAAAAAACTACTGTAACTAACTGAACAGAGACATTGACATCACCCATATCTAACAGTTTAAGATAGTTTCAAGCACATTCTTTTCATATCTAACCTTTGGAAAACTAATGAAACATTGACATCGTGATTGAAGATCTGTGGTTTGTAAACAGCAGGTTTAACTGTGATACTGAGTTTAACTTCAAACCCACAGATGTACTGTAAGACTGAGTTCTGGAGTGGAGGCCTACTGGACCGTTCCATGGCCTGTCCTCTTTCACCACTTTGTAGTTTTCAACGTTTTTAACGACTACCGTTCGTTAGTCTTGCTTCAGCCAGCTGACAGGCACGTCGTCTATTGGGACAAATAGACCCCCTGACTCTTTATCTGTCAAACTGTAGAAACAGTATGATGAGTTTGCAGTTTTTTTTTTTTTGTTTTTTTTAAAACTGGTATAGAAACTGAAATGATCATAAATTTTAATTTTTATGATGCACAAAATCTCACAAGTTACATGAGTTACAGCAAATTTTCAAACAAGAGGTAATGGAATCTGTAGCCAGAAGAGAATTTCTGTGCAAAACACTTTCCTAACCGATGGAACTGATGAAGCTGAAGTAGTGAGTGAAAGGAGCTGTCTGATTTTTCAACAGACAAAAGGCAAGTGCTTCAAAGATTCCTTTTTCAAAGAAAGAAGATGATTCTTTAAGGGTACCATATTTTTCGGACTATAAGTCGCTCCGGAGTATAAATTGCACCAGCCATAAAATGCATAATAAAGAAGAAAAATACATATAAAAGTCGCACCGGAGTATAAGTTGCATTTTTGAGGAAAATGTTTTGATAAAATCCAACAGCAATAACAGTTATGTCATCTTGAAAGGCAATAAAAATAGAATAGCGGCAACAACCTGAATAATTGTACGGTATGCTAACGTTACATGACAAACAACAAACTGAGAATGTGCCTGATATGTTAAAATAACATATTAGGAGTTATTCAGATAACTATAGCATAAATAACATGTTAACAAGTTTATCAAACCATCCATGTCACTCCAAATCACTAAATCAAATGAAATCTTTGTCCTCAGTGTCACTAACGACGAAAGTAGAAGAACACAGGCCTAGAGCGCCCTCTTGCAGTTTAGTGTGAAAATAACATGTGATATGATATAATGATGTGTTAATTTCCACACATAAGTCGCTTCGGAGTAAAAGTCGCACCCCCGGCCAAACTATGAAAAAAACTGCGACTTATAGTCCGAAAGATACGGTATTCCCTTTGGTCATCCATATGTCAAACAGCAACACTCACTTGTACGGTACTAATTAGAAAGCAATTTAATAAATATGGCATAAGATTATTGACGTGAGAGCCTAAGATGATCAAAACTATGCTGTAGGTGTTTAAAATTTGCAATTAGTAATCATTATAGCTGAGAAATATTGTGCATAATTATTTTTTTTTGATTAGTTGGTGTAAAAAAATACAAGCCCAGTTAATCACTGTCATAACTGTAGATTAACTGAGAAGCTTACTGTGATGGAATTCTTGTTGCTCTGCAGAGAGCTTAAGGATGCCTCTCTCATCTCTCCTTGGCCTTATAACCTTTCAGACAAGCACAAGGAAAATGGCTTTGGTGAAGACAAAGGAAGCTTTTCTCCCCTGTTCATCAATGCCCTTTGTAAGAATTCCTGCATATCAGTTTTCTACTTCTCAGCACATGGTGAGCTGCTTTAAAGCTGCATTTACTGCTCTGCCTCCAGAAGCACTAACCAACTTTACATGGAGCATCATTTTAAGAGCAGTGCTTGTCTTAAAGATGGAGAAGGCAGAAATGGACAACCGGGATGGTTACCTGACTCCTAAACTTTGGCTTCTTTTTTTATTTTCTATTAGTTCTTCTGGTCTTTATTTTATTACGGAAGAGGATTAGGGCCACTGGGGGAAAAAAATGTCCAAAAATTTTTTTTCAGTGGCTCAGAAAAGGTTAAAAAAGCAGAAAAAAAAATCAGCGGCACGAAAAAGGAAAAAAATAAAATAAAATAAAAAAATAAAAATAAAAAAAAAGTCAGAATTCTGACTGATGGGCGCCAGCAGTAGCCACACAGAGGCGAGTTGTGGCGGACAACTAATGTTCTGGAGAAAATGTCTGAATTAAGCGACTTTTTACGTGCCAGAAGAGTACCAGAAGCGACCATTGCACTAATGGAAGAACAAAAGGTGAGTAAATCAAATGATAGTTCGGTGTCTAAAGCCGAATGGTTATGGCTAGTTGTTAGCATGTTTGTTAGCTGAATAAGCTGATTCACAATGTTACTCACACGGATGAATAAAGGATGTAACAGCTGTTGATTCCTGGAATTGTCTCGGAAGTGTTTATTTTATTGTTCTTCTATTTAAATGCTTTACTATTAAACTAAGGTTAGCTGTATATGTCAGCCACCTTCTAAATAAGATGTCTGCTGTGTTAAATTGTGTAACTTTTAGTTCAGTAGAGTACAGAAACTATAGTACAAAGTGACACACGTTTATATTTGCATATATTTAAAAGGAAAATGTCATACAGCCACCGATCTACGGCTGGTTGTAGAGCTGATCATTATATTTACCAACACCTACTAATCTGCCTATCTGTGCTATTTTATTTATGTATATTATATGTTTGTGTTACGATGTTGGAAAAAGTTACATTATGAGATTCACGAAATAATTTTCCTGCACTGTGTGATGTGTCAGCTCAGGACTGAAATTACATCTCATTTTTTTGTGTGCAGATTGACTGTGATGTTGTAGGTCTCATGGATGATGCAACACTTGAAAACTACTTATCATCATATGGAGACAGAATTGCTGTTTTCAACTACTGCAAAAGCAACAACCATTGTCCAAAAGAAAACAAGGACTTCTTCAAAAGCTTCGTGACAAAATGAAGAACAGAAAGGAAAGTCCACAGGAGACCACGACACATGAAAGTACAAGACAGAAAAAGAAGCCGAAAGGAACACAAAATGTTGAGATTGGATGGATACATAGTGATGAAAAAACTACCAAACAGGTGAGAGCAAAGCAGGGAGGTGGCACTAGAAAAATTCAAATGGCCACTGATTCTGGATTAAAAGACTTTCTTCAAGCAGGAAAGACACTTTTTTTCCTGATAGCGCATCTCCTCAGGGAGCTAAATCAGATTTTGAGTTTGAGGTTTGGGACTTTAAACAGAACCTTCTTACTGAAGACACCAGCCTAACTATTGGAAAAATGTATGAAGCAGTGAGACTGTTAATGTTGCGCTTCTACATTGCAACAAAACCAAAAGATGTAGAAGAAAATAACAGTGACGCATCTGAAGTTGTGTTTGTTTTGGAAACCAGTAGCAGCGAATTTAATCCATTGCAGGTGGTGGAAGTCAGGAGGAATTCTATTGAAGTCCAACAGAGTTCAGAACTTTTTGATGATTCAGAAATTACTTTTGGTCCCATTCTTGATGGTGAAGAAGATACAGACGACACATTAATCTATGAGGGTTTTGTTGTCCCCCCAGTCCAGCAAATCCTGAAGATGCAATTATGATCACTGTATGCAATGCTGACACTTTACATGACCTTATTACTGCTTTCTCTGATGAAGAAATTATGAGAAAAACACTGAAGGTAAAGCGCATACTTCCTGACAACACAGAAGAAGCAGGCACTGGCTCAGGAATACTGAGAGATGTACTCACTTGCTGCTGGAATGAATTTTATGAGAGATGCATCCTTGGTACAACAGTGAAAGTGCCATTCATCCGCCATGACTTTCAGGCTGAGAAATGGAAGGCAGTTGGACGAATCCTTTTGAAAGGTTACCAAGACTGTCAGTATTTTCCAAATAAAATTGCAATCCCTTTTCTTGACGAAGTGCTTTTCAATAATGTTTACAGCGATCTTAAAGAACATTTTCTACAGTTTGTGAGCAGCCAAGAATGTGAAGTTTTGAGGGAGGCAGTTAAGAATTTTTCTGCTGTTGACCTTGATGATCTTGTGGAAGTTCTTGACAATTATGGCTGTAGAAAAAGAATCACTCCTGAAAGTCTCCCTACAATCCTTGATGAAATAGCTCACAAAGAGCTCGTCCAAAAATCAATGTTCGTCATTGACTGCTGGAGGGAGATCATCTACCCACATCTGTCCCTCAGCCCAGAAGCACTGACCAAGCTGTTCTCCGACCTGCAACCAACTTCCAAAAAAGTCTGTCAGCTGCTGAAATTTGCTGTAGATTTAACTCCAAAGCAAAAGGAAGTAGAGAATCATCTCAAATGACTCATAAGAGAGCTGGATGACATTAAGTTTCAGAAATTTATGAGATTTTGCACTGGATCTGATCTCATTGTGACAAACTGCATATTTGTGGAATTTCAAGATATGACAGAGTTCACTAGAAGACCAGTCGGACACACATGTGGAAGTACTCTGCAAATAGCAGATAGCTATGAAAACTTCCCAGATTTTTTATCTGAATTCAATGCAGTTCTTGAAAGCAATGTCTGGGTAATGGACATTGTTTGATTCATAGTGCAATGCAGTACTTTTCAAATGTTCAATCAGAGTAGAGCAGAACTACAAAGAGACATAAAGAATAAGTATTTTGAACTGAGAGAAATTATTCTTCTTTAAAAGAAATTGATGGAAGTTTGCTGTTTATGTTGGAAGCTCAGTTTTGACTGAGAATATACAAGTTTCCTTTCTTCTCACTAGTTTCACATACAGCGAAGTTGCGACAAAACAAATGAATAGCTGTTTGTTACATCCAAAAGCATCTTGACTTGATCTCACATCTCCAACTGCTGAATAGAAACCTTCAATGGCAACAAGAAAAATATTGTTAGAGAGCTATAAAATTATAATAAAACTTGTTTTTAAGCTTTCTTTAATGGAACACATATTAAGTGACAGTATAGTTAAATCACATACTCTTTTAGGTAAGAAGTAATACTTTTAAATTCATTTGTTATTTAGTAATTGGGTCTAGAATAGATGTAGAATAACACAAAAAAACTGATTTATATTGAAAATCTTCTACAATGTTTCAACACTTTAAAATTGTACATACGGGCCGGTTTATTTTGAACTTTTCATGTCTGAAAAATGTGTTTTACACCACACATCTGTTAAGGAGCATTGAGGTGGTAGTCTTTTGTATGCTGTTGAATACAATTGAAAGTTATAGAAAACATTCGTCTACATTTTCCTTAATTTTATAAACGTTATTGTCACTAAGCATATGTGCTGTTCATCTGTCATCAATCAAGCTGTGTGATTATTTCAGTATGTTTGGAAGAAAACTACTTGTTCCTAATGTTAGAAATAGAAACTATACAATGCAATGCAAAAGCTGAGGTTATTTGAAAAAATTCATGCAATATTGTCATGTTCAAAAACGAGGTATTGATCCAACACCTGTACAAATATCCTTGTCGACAAGATATGATTTTTTTGTATGTGTTTTTTATCAATTAGCACTTGTTCTATCTGTGCAACTGAGATGACGTTATTTTTGATACCATAAAAGCTTTTTTATCTTTTATACTAACTTACGGATGTTTACAAGGTTATACAAAGTTTGTTTTAAAAGTTATGTCATTCTAATGGCTATGGTTTTTTGGAATAGCAAAGCAAATGTTTTTTGTAATATTTTGCTAATAAAATGTTACTTTACACAATACTTTTCTGTTGTGGTTTTCAATATGTTAACTAAGCTTGTTTTTTATTTGAAAAGGTCTAATAACCAAAAGTATAAAAATTGCTGAATTTGAAGAAAGTTATAAAACTCTAAATAAAATTTTCTTATGTTTTTTGAAATTTAGCAAATACAATTTTCCTAATTTTAACCAACTTAAAACAATAGAAGTTGGGGTGCTGTGGTGGAAAAGCAAAAGCTTCAGTCCTGAATCTGGACATTACATGTTCGAGTCACGACCTGATGACCTTAGTTTTCTCTCTCTTATTACTCACTTTCCTGTCAGACTACTGTCTTATAGAACTTCAGACAGTGAGAAAAAAAAATATGACTTTTTATCACCTGTTCCTAAATATCTGTAATCAATTGTATTATGAAAAGACTTGGTAAACAAAACAATGAAGTTCATTTTTATTTCAGAGAATTGGTTTCCGTGTGTTCAATTTATGACATCCTTTTTGCTCTGCTGGCATTTTGTTCACATCTCAACCATACACTTACAATATCTTTAGTTTAACAGAACAGCATTGTTTTAAAAAAAATTATCATAATGCATACCCATTTAAAAGGACTGACATTTGGTACATAACTGATTATCATAGAACAACAATTAACTTTGCATCAGCATTGTTCCTTCAAATGACTGAAAGCAAAACAAACTATGGATTACAAAATCATGTCAACCAAACTGCAAGTTTAACTTATCAGCACAGTAACAGCTTGTAGACTAATGTCAGGTCATATCAGAACTCTACAAACGAATTATGACAGCAATAAACTTTCATGTTCTTCCAAAATGACATCAAAAAGTTTGTTTGCTTGCATACATTTAATTCTTTAATTAGATGCAGTGCAGGAAGATCTGTTTAGACGGCACCTATCACATTGCAAACACTATCCAATGGCATGATCGAGAAAAACAGCAACACTTTTTAAATTATCCTTATGCACACTGAAAGTTGCTAAATACTTTGGAGTATTTCTTCTCTTAACCTTACATACAAATCAGTGGCAATAAGTGGATCTCCTGGGGCCTCCAAGTTGTTTTCTACCATAAGCAGACAACAAAGTTCAAAGACTGTTTCATCACAGGGATATGGGCCTTTTGGTGTACACTCTTCCATACACACAGTGACCTCATCCATAGAAACAGGTTTAAGCTCAACCCTGTGCAGCTCTGGAAATGAGTACATCACCACTGGTCGACCCGATACTGAACCTCCACTTGCCCGGATTTTGTGTGAGTTCCATGTGTTCACAACATCATCAAGGTCATCCTGCATAAAAACAAAACATAAATGTATAAAACTAAAAATGTAATAGAAGCTTTTGCTAAAGATGAGCAGATATAGAAAGTGACCTCTAATCAAAACCAAGCAGCAAGAACAAAATAGCAATTCCAAAACATTTCATTCTGCATCTAAAATGATTCCCCAAGAAATTTTATCCAATAGGTTTTATGGATAAAACTTATTTTTCAAACTACACCAAAGGAAGTGTAGGGGAACAGATTCCCAAGTAGTTTGAACCATTTTTATTTCTAGTGAACATACCAGAATATTAGCTTTTAATACTTTTTAAAACAAAGACATTACAGTGAACCAGTATACACTTTTACCTGAATAAGATTAAGAAAGCAGAATTGGATAAGGCTTTTATCCAAAAAATCTCCTGTAAAGTGACCATCATCCAGAAAGGTTTGAAATAAGTTAATCCAAAACTGTGCACTCTGTTTGCGGAGGGTCGACCACCAGCCTTCAATGCGCTGGTTGGATGTGCTTCTTCCGTAAAGGAAACTTTTGTCCCCTGCAAAACTGTCTGTGTGGTTTCGCCGCAGAAATATCTGCATTTGTTCTACACAAATGTTTTCTGTGCCTCTGTCGGCGCGTATCCTCTCAGGACATCCCTTGACGCATGAAACTGTTTTCAAATAATAACTTGCCATCAGTTTGGGGTCATTGTTCGTGGTATAAGCCTCCATCCATAAAACATGTCGGCTAAAACCATCAATACAGCCACTGATAGCAATGCCATAAGGTTTCAGTTTATTGTAGCCATCCATGTGCCAGAGCGCATTTGGTCCTCTGCAATTGTACTGACGTCTTCTCAACCGTCGTCCTCGTCTCAGTTACACACCTTCTGGGTCAACCAATTTGATTAAATGTCTCACAGTGTCTTGTGACACCACAAATCCACGTTGAATCGCACGAAGATGTAGCCACCGATAACCTTGCATTTGTCCACTAGTCATTATTTGTTGTTGGACAAAGGCCAGCACTTCTTCAAGGTCAGACAGATTCTTTCTTCTAAACAGCCCAAGTCTTCTGCAAATTCTTTTTAGAGTTCGATTACTTAATATAGTATGATGACTGTGCGCTAAAATATGAAGGATTTCTTTGTTATTTAAAGGGAGTCTGAAGTAAAGCCTAATGATATCATCCAAATCTGACATTTTCCAGCTTCTTTCATTTTAAGAAGGGAACAGTCTTAAGCAAAAGGCCTTTTTTCCTCTATAGGACAGTTCGTTGCTTTAGTAGACGTTTAAAACAGCAATTCCATCGCCGTAATTTTTCAGCGTTGTTGCCACATCACAGTCAAACTGCACACAAAAAGATGAGAAAGGACAATTATTTACTCTGCAAATCAGCGTCAAAGTTACCTTTAAGATTGTATCCTTATGTCCCTGCTTAAAGCGATTTACTGTTTGGGGAGAATTACAATAATAGCAGCAGTAAATGTTCAATCCTCTATTTTACTGAAAAAGAGGAAGGAGTGGATTGATCTCATAATGTAACTTTTTCCAACATCGTAACACAAACATATAATATACATAAATAAAATAGCACAGATAGGCAGATTAGTAGGTGTTGGTAAATATAATGATCAGCTCTACAACCAGCCGTAGATCGGTGGCTGTATGACATTTTCCTTTTAAATATATGCATATATAAACGTGTGTCACTTTGTACTATAGTTTCTGTACTCTACTGAACTAAAAGTTAACAGTTTAACACAGCAGACATCTTATTTAGAAGGTGGCTGACATATACAGCTAACCTTAGTTTAATAGTAAAGCATTTAAATAGAAGAACAATAAAATAAACACTTCCGAGACAATTCCAGGAATCAACAGCTGTTACATCCTTTATTCATCCGTGTGAGTAACATTGTGAATCAGCTTATTCAGCTAACAAACATGCTAACAACTAGCCATAACCATTCGGCTTTAGACACCGAACTATCATTTGATTTACTCACCTTTTGTTCTTCCATTAGTGCAATGGTCGCTTCTGGTACTCTTCTGGCACGTAAAAAGTTTTTTTTTCCAGTGGCCCTAATCCTCTTCCGTATTATTTTCACTTACTTTTCTTCACAAGATTACCACTTTATACCTTTTGGAGAGAATTTGTTAAATTTCACAAAACAAGAGGGTAAGGTCATAGTGTCATAGTGTTTGTTTGCTTATTAAATGGAAAATGATTTCACAATTATCAGTTGAAAAAGTTAAAATAAGCAAACAGTCAGTTCTATGTGTTTAAGTTAGGAATATACATAAAGATGATCAGAGCCAGAATGCCTGTACATTTATTTGATGAGTGTGTAGGCATTGGATGTTTTTCTTTTTAAGTTAGAGCTGAGAAAAGGATCATTTCGTCTTTCACACAGTATTTCTTGAGCCCAGTTTCCAGGCAACAAGTCGTGAGTCCATATTACAGATCTGCCTCATGTTTATCAAAAAGACATGAAAGCGTGACTAACCTGCTCACTGAACTTGCCCAGAAAGACAAAACAATGTTTCGCACTCATTTCTAAAGTTCCCTTTAAACAAAGGAAAAGATGAAGGCAAAATTAATTTAAGGAAGTTTAGTATGAGGTTTTATTTCAGGCGCTTCCTGATTCTGCTGCTTTATTGTCTCAACCTGCTAACAGTTCCTGAATGTGTGACATGTTAACATTAAGTTGCTCTTTTATCCTTATTAGCTCAAACAGAAGCAAATTCACAATGTATCCTGAAATTCTGCAGTCCTCTGAGTTATTTACATGTTTAGAATGAAGTGAAATAGAAAAACTCTTCAGACCTACTGCGTGGCCAGGTTTGGACGGCCTGTCCCCTGGTGTGGTTAAATGATCTTCAGAGCTCCATGCAGCAACAGATTTCAGGGAGGAACAAAGTTGCTCCTGCTAACCTCTAAAATCCAGACCTGATCTGTTTTTCTCTAAATCTAACGTGAAATCACAGCAACAATAAAAAGCATAGTAGGTAAAGGATGTGAATGCTTTCAGAATCAACAATAATTTGATCAGTGATGTATGAAAAACTTGTCAGTCCATATCTGATCAGCATTCCTTGTAAAAAAAAAAAAAAGAAAAAGAACTGGACACTTTCATTTCTGGTGGATAATGCTGTTTGTTGTGTGGAGAGTATAAAACACAGCAGGCTGGGAACAGTTGATTCCTGTTGTTCAAACTGAACCACAGTGAAGAAAATCATCCTCACACAAACATAGAAGACAGAAATAACTTTGTTTCATCCAAACTATTTTTTACATCAAAAAGTAAATAGAATGAAAATATGCTGTATTCATTCACTCACTCATTCATGCATTCATTTATTCTGAATGCCTTCTGTTGAGATGTAGTGGTTGACCTACATTGTTACTGTAGATTTATGTTGTCACATTAGTGTAATCCATTCACACTAACAACTTCAGACCTGTTATTAAATTGTAAAAGTTATGATAATTTTGATAACTCTGGATTATCCAGAGATTAAGCTTCATGTAGAACATTTGCACTCGGTTCACCCTCGACAGAGAAATCAGTAATTGATGTTGATGCTGTTTCTGTAAATATGTGGTCTTAAAGCCGCTGGCCGGTAATTCTATGGTATACAACAGGGGTGGGCACTCCTGGTCCTCGAGGGCCGGTGTCCTGCAACTCTTGGATGTCTCCCTGGTCCAACACACCTGAATCCAATAGCTGAATCACCTCCTAAAGGCAGTCAAGTTCTCCAGAGTCCTGCTAATGACCTCATTATTTGAATCAGGTGTGTTGAAGTAGAGACACATCTTAAAGTTGCAGGAGAGCGGCCCTCGAGGGCCTGGAGTGCCCACCCCTGGTATACAACCAAAGCTTTGCATTTAAAAATAAACATTTGTTTTGCTAAGTGACCTTGTGAAGCTTGTGAAGCTTAAACTAGTTTAATGAGAACTAGTTCTCATTAAAAACACACTCCACAGTCACTTTTTAGCCTGAAAAGCCAATAGCAAATGCATAATGATGCTAATGTTGCTACCATAGAGAGACTGCATTAGTTGCATTCTGAATAAAAGCAAATTTTTCCAAATAAAATCAGCATGTTCTGGTTTACATATAGAAGTGATACTTGGTTCATTACGCAGGACATCTAAAGAGCCAGATGTGACCCAGATCTGATCTACAACAGCTCAAGCCTTTCAGGTAAAATATCTAAAATATGACACTTCCTGGAATTAGATCAATTGAAAGGCTTGTTCTGTTTATCCTAAAATACAGACTGTCTGAAGTTTATATAACTTAGCTATTTACATCAATTTCCATAAGATGAAATCACATCTATTGGTAAATCTGTTCTGAGAGGTTTCTTTGGCTCAGAACCAGACTGCTGCAGGTCACAGACTACATGGCTCTTTATCCACTGAAAAGACCAACATTCCCTTTATTTATGGAGTCTGATTTGTTTTGTTTAAACAGCCTTTGGATTTCAAAAAGAAAAATGTCCAAGCATTTCCAGTAGAGCAAAACCCTGATCATCAAACTTGCCTTCATTGGCATTTCATCTAAAACAGAACCTAAACACAGAACAGCACATATCTGAGTCTCTTTTATAGGATTTGGAAAGAGATGAAACAGAAAACAAAGGTATTGATAAGCAGCCGCAGCTTTAGGAATCCAGGTGGCTCCTTTATGAATGATTTACTGTGTTCAGTGGTGAACATGGGATGTGGGAATGCTGCTGCTGTCTGTTTTCTGAGTGCTGGATGTTTTTGTTCTGGAAGCTGAAAGTCTTCCTGCCTCCAGGCATGACTTTCAACCTCCTGTCATCATCCTCTAATGCTCCCTCCCTGCTGTGTTCTCAGGTGTGGTCACAGCGGTCGTCTTCATTGCGGTGTGTGCTCTGGCTGTGATAAGCCGCCTCCTGTATCAGCAGCGGCGGGCAAAGAGGAGCAGCAGCATGAAAGAAGAGCACAGACACAGCACGTACACAGACTACAGAACTGAGTTGCACCTCCACAACTCTGTCAGGGACAACGTGAAGGAGTACTACATCTGAGCACGGCATGCAGCCTGTTCCACAAACGTACCTCTCTTTGACAAAGGACTTCATAGGTGGACACACTGCTGCAGGATCGACCCATCCCGGTGCCCTGGAAGCTCCCAGGAACACTGCAAACACCTGCAGCCTGCAGCTTGCCGTCCGCCCTTTCAATGCTCCTCTACAAGCTAGTGGCTGAATCTTTGCAGCTGTTAGTGTATTTGATGTTGGTGAAATTGTCAGAATCAAGCTGCTGTGATTTCTGTCATTGAAACTGTGTAAAGCATAAGATGAATGTCCTTCAGGGCTTGACAGAAGGATGTTGTGAACACAGGGAGCACAAGCTGCTAAACGAACACAACTCGACCCGTTCCGTGTGAAAGTCTGGCCTTCTCCCAGGACGCCTAACGCACTGAGCTGGACATGCAGATGAGAAGCTGGAGATCAGGCCTGTAAGATATGCGTGCATTCGCTGCTGTAATTGTTTTTCTTTTTTTCCCAGTGGTGGTGAATGTTGTAGAAAAAACAGGGACAAAACTGCCTAAACAGTATGAGTGCCTAATTTGCATATACCTTTTTGTTTTTCAACATTTTAGAAATTTTCTTTTCATAGATATTCACCAATGCAGTCTAATTTGCATTTAATAGGAGCCTATTCTCATTTAGGTGTGTGACCAACACAGTAAAAGCTGAGTCTCCCAGCCGTAAGCATCCTCTGCTTCCTGAAGAGATCAGGGGAGACTTTTTCTCTTACCGAGGGATTTTCCATTTCACCAGAAAACCAGAAAAGTTCTAAATCTGTAACTGGATGGAGTCCCAATGCCTCATTTATCAAACTCAGAAAGGGCTAATAATATGCAGAGATGTGGGAGTAAGCATGGCTTTCTGAAACTTTCTTCTATTGAATATTAAATAGATAGACAATCTCACTCTCCAATTTTACATTTATTTATAAAGAAACAAAATTAAGCTCATTGCACGTTACTTTAGAAAAGCCCACATCCAATCTTTCCACAGACGGAGAAGTTATTTGCTCAAACTACATCCATTTATTAGTTTAATTAGAGCTAATTTTTCAATCATTAAATTATAAAGACACATGATACAGCTTTGAGTGACTTTCAGAGTTAAGTGAAGGTAAAGCAAACTGATCCAGGTACTGGACTTTATGGTACTCCACAACTGGCTGGTGTATGAGAAACGATTCACATCATCGAACTGTGATGCGTATGTAATCATTCTAGTTCTGATAAATGACCAGGTCTGGTTGAAACACTTTTATTTCTAGAAATAACTTAAAGTTACTCCACATAGCAAAAGGTAATAACAAAACCTGGTTGTTTCAATCGGATTCTGATTGGTTTGAGAAGCGTTAAAGCTGCTGACTTAATGAACTGACAGTGTGAGCTGCAGCATGTAGAGAGTGCCATCCCTGTCCGGAATGTTCCGGTGCTCCTGTCAGGAGCCCACAGCACCAGGAAGCTGCACTCTCTGACCTTCAGGTGGTGTGCTGAGCTGTCACACTGCAAACTAAAGCTGCGGTTTGTAATTAGCCCTGCACTGGACAGGTAGTCAGAATAATGATGAAACCTTTCCACAGGTTCATGTAGCAGTCAGGAGTCTGGAGGCAGAAAGCAATCCTTGAAACCATGGGATGGAATGAATGTTGTAATTCAGTCCAGGAGCAATGAACATGTTCGAGGTCTTCTGACGATTATTACCAGAAACAAAAGTGATGACCTTTACTTTCAGGTTACACACAGTCACCAGGTGCTCAAGTGGGACATGGATTCACTGTGGAATGAAGACAAGCCAGTGGCCAGAGGAGGATGTTCTGTGAACTGTTACCATACCATACCAACTTTATTTATAAAGCACTTTAAAACAACCACAGCTGATACATACATAAAATAAATCAAAACAAATAAAAACTCTTACAGTTTAAAACAAACATACAATGTAAAACTAGATCTCGCTGGAGTTGAAACCCATGTAAAATAAATGGGTTTTAAGACAAGCTTTTAAAGTGGACAGTGAAGGGGCCTCTCTAACCTGCAAAGGCAGGTCATTCCATAACTTAGGACCCACGACAGAGAAAGCCCTGACCCTCTGAGCTTCCTTCTAGATCTTGGTTCCTCCAAGAGCAACTGATCTGCAGACCTGAGAGACCGATAAGGTATGTAAGGGTGAAGAAGCTCAGTGAGGTAAACCGGGGCAAGATTATGTAGTGATTTAAAAACAAACATAAGAATTTTAAAACGGATCCTAAAATACCGGCAGCCAGTGCAGTGAGGCCAGGACAGGAGTTACATGCTCTCTCTTTCGAGTTCCTGTCAAAAGTCGTGCAGCCGCATTTTGAACCAGTTGCAGACGTGAGAGCAGTGACTGACTGACTCCCAGATATAGTTACAATAATCCAGTCGAGTCAAAATAAAAGCATGGATCACTGTTTCAAAATGCTACCTGGAAAGAAAAGATTTCACTGATGCCAATCGCCTTAAATTATAATAACTGGGCTTAACCACGGCTCTAATTTGGCTGTCCAATTTGAAATTACGCAAAGTTACGCAAAGAAAGCTGCAATTCAGGAAGATGTTCCTTTGGCAGGACCTACCTGAACATAGTAGCATCTTTAATGGAAAAGCCATTTCCTGAAATCAATAACTTGTTTCTGCAGAATGGAATAAAAATCCTGAGTCAGAAGCAAAGTAGTGCAGGCAGTTTAAAACAGCCAACAAAGGCTTGAAAAAACTTTTTCCTTCATACATCTTATTGTAATTAGCTGCCTACCTGTTGTCGGGAGCCCCGGAGCCCTGTTAAATGAGCAAACCTCCATGCACATTGGAACACGAATCCTGATCTGTGTCTGGAAACCTGGGACAGTTTCCACGCTGCGCACAGGGATGTTTGATAAATGAGGCTTCATTATTCTCTGCAAGTTCTAAGACTCGTCTGTAGGAACTGTAGCACAAGCATTCTAAGGCTAAATGTTTAAAGTTGCAGAAATAAGACGTGAATGTAAAGTGACATTGTATTAATAATAAGTATAGTCATGTGATGTGCACAGAACAAGTAGGATGCTCTGGAGGCAACCAGGAGCCGCTCACAGCCTTTAAACATGGTGGATGTGGTGACAGATACTTCTGGTGAAACAAATGATCAGAATTTAAAATAACCAGCAGCAAAAATAGCAACATTCAACTTTTGTAATGACTTGGATTTGAGGGAGATGGCCCACTGCAGTATATCTGGGAGTGTCTGGCTGTGCACAAGTTTAATTTGTCTCTTACTTCACAATGCAAATCAGCAAAGCCAGAGCTTTCTGCGACCTGCAAAAACCTGCTCATTTTTCCATGCCCTGAGTGACCTATACCAAGTGGAAAATATGTTTTTGGTTTTCCAGTGTGTCTCAAGTATAATCATTATTTTACCCTAACTGATACACTGGTAGAATATGTGCACACAATCTAAAAAAAGCCCATCTGCAACAGGACATGTGATGCACAGGATACATTTAAAGCAACATTAAAGCTTGGATGGCAACTGCATTACTTTTTATAGATGTATGCCTTGGAAGGGCAGGAGAAAGTTCTGATGCCAGAGGAAAAGGATGTTTCCCAAATTTTAAAACTCAGCTTGTCTGGTTCCTCTCATTACCGCTCTGCTCTTTGGGAGTATGACTGTCTTTGTCAGCATCAGCTACGCTTTCAGCTCACCAGGCTAAATAAAGGTTAATCCCAAAGAAAAGCTAAATTTACATGCTGACACGAATGCAACAACCTCTGTTATTTTAGCATCTTTAAGACATTTTAAATCATCTTCTGGGGATTCTAAATGTTGGTATAAACACTTGGGGAGGATGTGTTCCTCTGATTTAAGTTTTTGGACAAATGCACTGGTGGACTGGAGCTCCATAATGGCTTAGGTTGAAGTAAATGGGGTTGAGAAAAACAAGACAAGCATGATGAGTCTGCAGCCACTGGATCCCCCTGTGCATGTCCCACAAGTATCCCTCAAAGATGTGATAGCAGATTTCCTGTAACAGTGAATGAACACATACCTCTGAGTGTTTAGGTTGTATTGCAATGGGTTATACATGTGGTCACTTCTTAATAATTTGTATAGCTGCAGTTTTATTAAGGATCTGATGTATAGATGTATAATTTAATAATAAAAATGAGTATATTACTAAACTTTTCTGCTTAGGTTCTTGCAAACACATTTCTGTTCCTGCAGTCTTTTATCCAAGAAGTCCAACACTGTCTCACCAGGATAATAACCTCTAATCAATACAACTCAATTGTTTGTAAAAATCCAAATGCTTAACTATTTTACACAAATTTACTACTACTAAGGACATTATTTAATATTTTAAATAAATTCAGCAAAAGCAATAATGTTATTCATACATATTATTTGTATTTTACATTACTTGAAACACTGATACGTGTAGCTATGCCACACCATCCTCAGAAATTTAATATAAAAGAAGGAGTCAGTTGTAACCTCACTGCTACATAAGTACATATTTTGTTTTCTGATGATTTTAATGCTTCACATACCACTAAATAAAAACACTGGTTTCACTGGATGGAAATAAATGAACCATGAGGTGTAGAAGGAGATGTTAAACGTGCTTCTTTGATTTTGCACAGCTCTCTTTAGGTTCAACATAAATCAGCCAGACTGAGATCTGAACTTTGACTCATATCGCAAACTCATTCCTTTGTTGTTTTATTGTGATGAATTTTAACACCGATCTGGAATATGAGGCCTGCAGAGCCTGAGATAGAGCTTCTAATATCTCTAAATTCACAAGTGGCCTGACTTCCACTTGTACATAATCTTTCTCACTGTAGGTTGACAGGTTTCAAATTGTTTAGACTTAACCTTACAATCCTTCCCGCTCTGATGGGTAACAAGATTTTCGTCATTGCTGATGTCTTTCCTGCTTGGCATTGTGCTAACCTAAGCTTTTAGAAGAGCAGCAAGCTGTTAAGACATCTGCTTTCATAACTACCCTCGTTCTTGCTGCTGATCAGATAATCAGGTAATGTTGGTTGCTCTTTGCCTTCTTCATATTTCAGTAGCAACACAAGGGAAAACAAAACCTCTGCAATTAGGCTTCCACTTGGTTGTTATTCTTGTGTATCTCTGTGTTGGTAAATTGCTCAGGCTGTTCCTCGTTTAGTGTCTGCTGACAACAACCTTGAAAAGGACACAGTGGAACATTATTAGATGAATAGCGCTCAACCATCTTGATTAACAGTCTTCCTGTTATGTGAGTAAAAATATTACTGTGCTGTGAGACACAACTATTGTTGCCTCAGTTGTTAAAGACATAACAGTTGTATATTTTCTGCTGCATCCACTTTAGCAGTTATAATGAATGACATGTAGTGAAGTTAAGATGCATGAAATTATATTCATATTCAAAGATGAATTAAATTTAATGTGATAATTATATTTTCTTTTCAGGCAGCTGTCTTGATCGCATGAGGAATCAGCATGTTGCTCAGGATTCAGGATTTATTTGAAAATTATCTCAAAGATTAGCACTTTAATCACCGAATATCCAGAAGGCAATTCATTATCAATAAAAATTGCAGTAGATAACTTATAAACAATATGCATTGCTTATAAAATAAATACTTGTTAAACAGTCAATCTGTGGGACAAAATGAGCCTTCTCTCCTTTCTCCCTACTGTTATCTACAATACATCACTTTGCCTCAAACAACCAACCAGAGTGAGGAGGAGGGTTCTAGTGCTGGGAGTCACCCTTCCTCTTGCTCGCTGCTATGCTACAACTAGTTCACCGCAAGAAACCTGCCATGAATGGCATAGATGGATGCGGATATACAGTTTTCCTTTAAAGGTTAAGTTGTTTATCTGTAATTAGCACATCGAGCAGCAAATACACAAGCTTGATTGATAATGCCAAGACCCTCTCCCTGGTTGTTTCTCACCAGGAATGGAGTGTTTCTGCGAATGGCAGTTGGACCACAGGGAGGAAGCAGACAACCTCAATTCTTCACAGATTTCCAGTGTCATTTTTAATGGTACAGTGATAGTTTTAAAGGGAACATATCAGGAAAAATGAACTTTTTAAGCCCTATTTTGTGTACTTTGAACGTCTAGGAGTGTAAAAAATGTAAAAAAAAAAAAAAAAAAAAAAAGTCATATTTTTCAATTTGTTAATTTTTCTCTGTTCTGTTTTTTTTGTTTATGATGTCACACATATGCTTTGAAACTGCTAAACAAAGCCAGCTAACAGTTTTATCACTTTTTATTCCTGGTAACAATTTTGTAGTACAAGTACAAGTACCTCTATTACAAGTAGACAGGTCAAATCTTTTTTGTAAGTAATCCACACAAATCAGAGCCTCTTCAAACTGTCTGGTAAAACGTTATTTTTTTTCAGGAATGTACCTACATTCATCACTTATAGACCTCCACCAGTATTAAAAGGGATTTTCTGAAAAACTTCATCTGAGGGTCAGTTCCTTCTCTCTACTGGTAAACTTGTAAACTGCTAGTAACGCTAAAATGAGAGAAAACTTTACTTCAGACCTGAACCTTGTGTGTTGATAATGACATCCTGACCATTGGTTTCATAGTAGCATTGCGCCTTCTTATTCTGTTAGCGCTATATGCCAGCTTTTTGCTGCTTCCTTGTGTCGTGCTGCATGTTTTGAATATATTTATTTGCCGTTGTTTTTCTCTTGGGGAACACATTATCCAAATGCATTCAGAAATGTTCTTGACACTTGTGTTATCTGACTCCATAATTATATCAAAGCTTTGTTTGCTTCTTTCATATTGTGGAAGCATTAATATTTTAATATAAAAAGACAGCAGCAAAACGAGTTACTGTAAAATCCCTCTGAACAGATAAACAAGGGTCTGTGGTCCTGCAAAAACCAGAAATTCAAATCAAAGCTCTGCAGTTCCACATTATATAAACAATTAGAGAATGATTTACAAGTGAAAAGGAAAGATTTGAAAACATATGTCCACTCTAAGAAATTTGTAAAAAAAAAAAAGAAAGAAATAAGAAAAAACTATTTTTACAAGTCACATACTGCAGCTTTAACAGGCATGAACTCACTAAAAGATAAAACACACACACAAGCTACTGACACAAAGTCATTAACGTTGATTTAAACTGGTAAAGCATTCAAATAAAATTTTTATAAAACATTTTTAAAAACGCCTCTTGAACAAAGAGCTGTAGAGCTCTGAACTCCTTTTGAAGAAAAAAAAAGTGTGCATCAATTATTAAAGATTTCAGGTTTTTTAATAGTGAAGATTTTCTGAAGCCTTATGGATATGTTCCTTTTAAAAGAGTAAAACTGCTGGAAAATAAAGAAGTGTATGAGCTGAAGATGGAGGGAAGAGCTTCGTCTCTGTTGCAGTTAATGTGCAGCGGGCACTCTGGTGGTGTTGGGTGAATAAACAGTGCTCTGGTCGATTTTAAGCAAATGATGCAGGAGAAGAATCAATGGAAGTCATTCTGCTGATGAGGAAACCTGAAAGCTGCAGAACCACCAAGTGAGCTGAGATCGTTTTCTCCTTTGCCATCCCTGTCAGCTGGACGCCATCAATCGCTGGTGCCTCTCGAAACCTCACAAATCAGCACAGACGGATAAATCTGCAACTCACCACAGAGTTTGGCATTACTGAGTTCAAACACACAACGTTTAGGGTTTCAGTTTGGGCCCAGCGATGTGTAGGCAACAGCTTTCTGTGATATCATCATGTTCCGGTAAGACACTACATACTTTGACATTCAGTGCCGAGGCAGTGCATGGAAAATATTTGTCGACCCGTTGGTCTGAATCTCCTTGCAGAGATGTTGCTTTTGTTTGCTGAAGGCTGCAGGTTGTTTGGTTTAAAACAACCTGCAATGGTTTAATTCCTGAAAGAATAAAACAAAACACTG
Organism: Poeciliopsis turrubarensis; assembly: GCA_010277015.1. Classification (NCBI taxonomy): domain Eukaryota; kingdom Metazoa; phylum Chordata; class Actinopteri; order Cyprinodontiformes; family Poeciliidae; genus Poeciliopsis; species Poeciliopsis turrubarensis. The sequence continues at coordinate 517,237 of VMRN01000097.1, forward strand.
CGAAACAAAAATCTTAGACTGCTTTTCTGTTCCCATGTCCTCAAAGCTATGCTTCATTATAACCTCAAGAGATGTTAATTTGTGCGAGTAAAATGTTTCGACCAAAATTGCTACAGTCTTTTTCTGATACACAACTAAGCTACAGATACAAACGGAGTGCTGTAGCAGAACAGGAAACGGCTCCTATAGGAGATCCTGACCTGACAGCTAGAAGTGAAAAGTTCAGTTTCTTTACGTGGTGAAGTCATGACATTTTGTCCAGATGAAGACTTGCCATTGCCTTCCACAGCAATTCCTCTCAAAAACAAACAAAAAAAAAGCTTGCAGCAGTTTGGGCTTTCTGCCATTAACTTGGATCCCGTCCAGTGGTGCGAAGTAACGAAGTACAAGTACTTTGTTACTATACTTAAGTACAATTTTCTTGTATCTCTACTTTAATTAAGTAGATCTAATGGTGGATACTTTCGACTTTCACTCCACTACATTTTACAGTAAGTAGCTGAAGTTCAGGGATATAACGTGGTACTGTAATATCCAAGCAATAACATATAATTACATGTAACTAATTATGTGTTTCTGTTGTCACCCATCATCTCCCCCTTTCACTCGCATGCGCAAGTCCAAAACATGTTCAGTATTTTTCTCTGCCTAATCGTCTGTAATAGAAATCTGCTACATAATTCATCAGCCGTGATGTCAGTTACCTAGAAACGCATTACTGACATCAATAACGTCATCATCAACATCATTTTGAGTATGTGTTACATACCGTACTCAACACAGAGGAACTGAAATGTCATGGTTCTAGTGAAATCAGATTACACAGAGATGCATTTTTTATTAATCATTTTTGTTATGTTTAGATTTTTCAAAAAAATAAAATCATGTTTAATTTGTTTCATAACAGTCTACTTGGATCCACTTCCTTTGAGAATGTCTCCAGCCGGCACTAACTGAGAGTGTCTGTAATCAGAACTGTGTCGATAATAAGAAGAAGAAGATTTTTGATTTTTACCAAAACATTTATTGTAACAAAATATATACACTTCAAAACATTAAGCTCCTCTTCCCAATGTACAAAATGGTCACAACAATAAATATATTACAGTAATACTTTGTTATAAATTAATTCTTTTCTTTCTGAAATGGAGCACAGTACATTTTTATATTCCCACAAGTCCAAAAAACCCTGCAGATTCCCGGTGGCCCTGTGGAAAGCAAACTCCAACTTCAACCTCGCCTTTCCACAGTGGTTCCTTTCCACAGAACCACAACATCCAGTTGAGGTCCAGCTTGCATCTTGTCTCGCTGAGTAATATAAACAGCTAATTTAGCTTCAGCTAATAAATAGTTTAAAAGCCATGATTTAAAACTAGTAGTCTTGCTGTGATGCACACCATCAATAAATACTGAATAGGTAAAAAACACTGTAAAAAGACTAAAAACAGTCGATAAAAAACTAAAAAAAAACAGTTAAATGCACACAATCTATAAAACCATGAAAAACACTCTTGGACAACTTGCAAAAAGGACACTCATTTAAAACCCCAGAACTGATGATCGAAAAAAAAAAAGCATTTGTGGCAATAGCGCCACTGGTGACCTCCATTTTCCACTGGAGGTCACCAGTCCTTTTTTTAATCGGCGGTTTGTATAGAGTCTTCCAGTGAATCGTTTGTCCTTTAAACTTGTCGGCCCACACGCTGACAGCTCTCTTCTCTTCTTGTTTAAAACTTTTGTACAGCGTCTTTGGACTTATGTTACACAGATCCATTTCCAAGTCTGTGTTTTGCAGAAGAGGACCGCTGTCCTCTTCAAAACCTAAATCCAGGAGCACCTTTGGAAACGGATCGGTGGAATCCGGCAGGCATTTCTCCTCTTTGTATAACTGCAAGAGCCTTCTCTCCTCTGCAGACAGTCTCTCCTTCACTTTCTCCAGGAAACGTCCCGTCACTCTGGTAGAACGGATTGCAGTGGCGACCTCCTGGACTTTATCAAAATCCGTTCCAGACACCCAGATCAGCCGCCGCAAAGTCATTATTCCACATCCAGACAGCGTCTCCGACGTCTAGTCTTGCTCCGCAGACTAATGGTTCCTCTAAAAGCCAATGCAGAGAGTCAGTCATTTCCAATCTGTGTAATTTAAAAAGAGAACACGATTTAAAAACGCTCTGATAAAATTGAGAAATCCCCGTTAACTTTAAAAGACTAAAATTTGTTAAAAACAGAGCAGCATCCAAACCCAGACAATTCACACATCTCAGAATACAGCTGGCCACATCTCTCCATACAAGAAATCCTGTCAGATACTTTTGTAAAAACTGTACTCTAAAAACAGTGGTTCTACTAGCCAGGTGGACAAGGCCCTGGCCCCCCTCTTCTCTAGATAAAAACAACACATATTGTGGCACCCAGTGATAACTGTTCCAAAACACAATTCACCATTTCTGAGTGTATCTTCATCAATAGGCCAGATGGTGGATCTAAAATAGAAAGCTTGTGCCACAACTGTAAAGCGACAAGGTTATTTAAAACCAACAACCTGCCTCGGTAGGACATTTTTGCATGTAGCCACTTCCATTTTGCTAATTTGTGTTGTATTTCTTGCTCAACGTTTTCCCAGTTTTTTCTCACAATATCTTTTCCACCTAAAAAAACACTAAGATACTTAAAACCATCTCTCTTCCATAAAAGTCCTTGAGGGAGAACTGGGAGCCCACCAAGCCACTCTCCCATGGCCAGGGCTTCGCTCTTTCCCCAGTTCACCCTCACGGCAGACAAGACAGAGAATTTTTCTATGATCTTGGTTAAAGCACTAACATCTTGTTGATCTTTGACAAAAACAACATCGTCAGCATAGGCAGATAAAACCATATTGTTCTTAAAACCAGGTAAAACCAAACCATGAACGTTCGAGCGTATTTTCAAAAGGAGGGGTTCGAGGGAGAATGCGTAGAGCATCTCCGAGAGCACGCAGCCCTGTCGGACGCCTCTACACACCCTAAAAGGAGCACACAGGCTACCGTTGATCTTCAGCACACTCTCAATGTCATTGTACAATACCTGGATCATGGCTATAAGACCCTCGCTGAACCCGAACCTCCTCATAATTTTCCAGAGAAAGCCGTGTTCAACGCGGTCAAAAGCCTTTTCTTGATCTAGTGAAATCAAGCCAGTTTGCAAACCCAATGAACCGGAGACCTCCAAAACATCCCGAATTAGGTAGATATTATCTACCATGGACCTGCTGGGGACACAATAGGTCTGATCCCGGTGGATGACCTGCTCCATGGCTTTCCCTAACCTCGTGGCCAGGGCCTTGGAGAGGCTCTTGTAATCGGTACAGAGGAGGGACACGGAGCGCCAGTTCTTTATGTCCTGTAGATTGCCCTTCTTGGGCAGCAGGGCAGTGACTGCCCTTCGACAGGACAAGGGGAGCGAACCGGTAGCCAGACTCTCATTGCACACCTCAAGCACGACCTGGGCCAGAAGATCCCAGTAGGCCCTGAAAAACTCCACCCTGAACCCATCAATGCCTGGGGACTTCTGGCCCTGCATGCCTGTGTGGAGTTCCTGCATGCCCAGAGGGCGCTCCAACTCGATGTTGGTCTCCGCCGAGACCCGAGGCAATTCTTCAGAGAACTCCTCGAACAGTTCATCGTTCTCTCTGTGCTCACTTTGGAACAGAGAACGGTAAAACTCCACAGCCCTCCTCCTTATATGCCTCGGTTCGCTTAAATGCTGCCCCGTGTCCGACAGCAAGGAGTGGATCATTTTCCTCTGTCCGTGTTTCCTCTCCAGCCCAAAGAAAAAGCCAGAGGGAGCATCCATCTCTGCGATGTCCTGCATCCGGGATCAATCAATCAATCAATCAAATTTTATTTGTATAGCACATTTCAGCTACAAGGCATTTCAAAGTGCTTTACATCATAAACACAAAACACAAAGTCATGCAACATAGAATAAAATATCAAGTGGTATGTCACAGAATTTAAGCGTTTGAACCGACGGACTCTGCCGTCGGTTCAAACACGGGTATTTGCCGGGCCCCGTTGCCCACAACAGGAAAAAGAAGTACATTGTTACATATTACATTTCACATACAATTCTAAACAGGTGTGTTTTTAGTTGAGATTTAAAATTATAATTATGAAATTATGTTTTATTGTGACAAAATGTGAAGAGGTTCACTTGGGATTCCTATATGTACAAGGAGGTGTAGAAAAGATGCAGTTTTCAGAATGTTATTTTATCCTATTAAAATAACAGGACAAATTTAATTAGGAAAATTTAAATAATAGGACTTCTTATTATTCGTTCAGTGACAGAAATTGTTGAACACTTATGGGCCATTTTGCTTCACTGTACCAGCTTGCTTTTAATTACCTCCATTTGAGCATCAACTACACCAAACACTGTGCAGAAAAAAAATATCCAAGTTGTTTTCTGGCTGAGGTGAACGTTTTTTTTTTCTAACAAGCTAAGGCAGTTCTAACAGCACCATAATCAGTTATGACTGGTTAATTACACTGCAAAATTCAACCATGAGTAAATTGGGACATCTTGTTTCACTAGTTGAAAGAAATGTCTGTATTGGAGGGTAAGATCATAAAGACATAGGAAATAAGCAGCAGTCGGTTTGCATATTGGCATTGACAGCTTGTTGCATCGCCCTACAGAAACCCAGGTTTCACAGCTTCCTAATGGGTTTCATATTTATACAAATGAAATATGTATAAATATGTCTATCTTCATACTCACACACACAAACACACACACACACACACGCATGCACGCACACACACATTATTATGTGTATCTATCTATATATATATATATATACATATATATATATATATATATAGTGTTCCATTGTAAATGGAACACATAAAGTGTTCCATTTACAATTATACACACTAAAATAAACATCTGAGAAATGATTCAAATGCAGTGATGAAGTGATGCTCAAAAAATAAAGGGAACACTCAATTAACACATCCTAGATCTGAATGAATGAAATATTCTCATTGAATACTTTGTTGAATGTGCTGACAACAAAATCACACAAAAATCATCAATGGAAATCAAATTCATTAACCAATGGAGGCCTGGATTTGGAGCCACACACAAAATCACAGTGAAATAACACTACATGCTGATCCAACTTTAATGTAATGTACTTAAAACAAGTCAAAATGAGGCTCAGTATTGTGTGTGGCCTCCACATGCCTGTATGACCTCCCTACAACGCCTGGGCATGCTCCTGATGAGGTGGCGGATGGTCTCCTGAGGGATCTCCTCCCAGACCTGGACTAAAGCATCCGCCAACTCCTGGACAGTCCGTGGTGCAACGCGAGGTTGGTGGATGGAGCGAGACATGATGTCCCAGATGTGCTCAATCGGATTCAGGTCTGGGGAACGGGCTGGCCAGTCCATAGCTTCAATGCCTTCATCTTGCAGGAACTGCTGACACACTCCAGCCACATGAGGTCTAGCATTGTGCTGCATTAGGAGGAACCCAGGGCCAACCGCACCAGCACATGGTCTCACAAGGGGTCTGAGGATCTCATCTCTATACCTAATGGCGGTCAGGCTACCTCTGGTGAGCACATGGAGGGCTGTGCGGCCCTCCAAAGAAATGCCACCCCACACCATTACTGACCCACTGCCAAACCAGTCATGCTGAAGGATGTTGCTGGCAGCAGACCGCTCTCCACGGCGTCTCCAGACTCTGTCACGTCTGTCACATGTGCTCAGTGTGAACCTGCTTTCATCTGTGAAGAGCACAAGGCGCTAGTGGCGACTTTGCCAATCCCGGTGTTCTCTGGCAAATGCCAAGCGTCCTGCACGGTGTTGGGCTGTGAGCACAACCCCCATCTGTGGACGTCGGGCTCTCATACTATCCTCATGGAGTCGGTTCCTAATCGTTTGTGCAGACATATGCACATTTGTGGCCTGCTGGAGGTCATTTTGCAGGGCTCTGGCAGTGCTCCTCCTGTTCCTTCTTGCACAAAGGCGGAGGTAGCGGTCCTGCTGCTGGGTTGTTGCCCTCCTACGGCCTCCTCCACGTCTCCTGGTGTACTGGCCTGTCTCCTGGTAGCGCCTCCAGCCTCTGGACACTACGCTGACAGACACAGCAAACCTTCTTGCCACAGCTCGCATTGATGTGCCATCCTGGATGAGCTGCACTACCTGAGCCACTTGTGTGGGGTTGTAGAGTCCGTCTCATGCTACTACGAGAGTGAAAGCACCACCAACATTCAAAACTGACCACAACATCAGCCAGACAGCATAAGTACTGAGAAGTGGTCTGTGGTCCCCACCTGCAAAACCACTCCTTTATTGAGTGTGTCTTGCTAATTGCCAATAATTTCCACCTGTTGTCTATTCCATTTGCACAACAGCAGGTGAAATTGATTGTCAATCAGTGTTGCTTCCTAAGTGGACAGTTTGATTTCACAGAAGTTTGATTTACTTGGAGTTATATTGTGTTGTTTGAGTGTTCCCTTTGTTTTTTGAGCAGTGTATATTTTACAACTTTCATTGGCAGCTATAAATATGAAAGTGTATCTCAGGAGTGATTTTTCTCTAATTTCTGAAGACTGTGGCTGTGGCTGGCATCCTACCTGTAGACACAGGTAGGATGCCAGTAGAACAAAGTTAGCCACCTTTCTGACCTCATTATAGAAAATAAATATTTATATGGTTTTGGATGATTTAACATAATTCACCCATTACTTTGGTAAATAAATTTTTTTCAATACAAGAAACATTTATGTTCATTTTTTTTCACTGAATGTGAGCAACATATTGGCTTGACCTCAAAACCTTGAAATGTTTTGAAAGATGACGCATTCAAAAGCTTCAGAGCGTTTTAGAGCATCGTGACTTCTTTATCATCATCAAGAACGTGTTTTAAATCAGACAAGGTATGCTGCGCAGGATTTTTCACTTGTTGGAGTCGGAGGATAACCTGAAGAGGTGCGGCATGTTACAAGATCACAAGCAGATGTCTGCAGGCGCTGAGATCTGTCACTAAGAACTTTTTCTAACAATCCCACAGAACATTCAAAGACATTAGTCTCTGAATCAGGATTGCTTAATGTACTGCATAACAATGGTCAGAGCTGCATATCTGTGAAATCATTGAAAATATTTAGAGCTTTTATAGCTCACATTTGAACATTTGAAAAGATATTAAAATACAGAAACTTCCATTTGTTCTCTTCTGAGGGACACATAAATGCAGATGACTATTAATGATTCCGTTCTGTTGGATGACCTACTTAATCAAGGGACGATGTAAAAATCCCCATTTCCATTCTGAGGCAAATAAGGAAATTATGCATGCATCTCTCCTGGGTAATAGCTTTAAAAATAAAGTCAAATAAATCAGAAATGGAAATAAAACTGATACTTTTGTGTTTGTCTTTTTGTTTTAAAGTGTATTAATTCCTTGTTCTTCATTTCCCACAAATGATTGAGGTGCTCTTTCTCCATCATTATTTTCTACATTTATTTGTTTCCAGGGCACTTAATATCATTTCATAACTTCTTACCTCCAAAAAATAGAATGTGTTTCCAGCGTCATAAGCCAGAGTTTGCCTCTGGCATCAAATATCACAACAGCCATAGTGTCGTGGCGCCAATACCAATTGGCAGCTTTGTGCATATCTCTGAAAAACTGCTGTTCTCTGACAGAACAAAGGTATCTGATACTCTGGAAATAAGAACTGACTTGCTGGTCAAAACACAGAGGAAGTGCATTGGTTTTACATTTCAGAGCACACAGAAAATCGGGAAATGCACCTAAAATTAGATTTCTCCACAGCCAAAGGTTCTACCTGTCAGTGAAGGAGCCTCTTAATAGCAACTCATTTTATTCCCTAATCCATTTCCTCAAAATGTGGGTACAATTTTAAATTCTTTCCAGCTGTACAAAAGAAGAACTTTGCATGCGCTGTAGTCTTCTTGAGAATTGTGGTGATCTCAAACTGTTCTGCAGTGCTTCTGTTTTGAGGGATTACAGGAGCAGGGAGTGATTCAAAGTCTGCTCTTTTTTTTTTTTGATATGCACTTCCCATCAATCACTTCTTTTCAAGTATGCCTGCACTAGTTTAATAGCAAATCTGCACTTGGCTGCAATTTTACACTGCTAAATTTTCAGGCTGCTCTTATCAGGAGGTATAGTCATTTTCTTTGAGTATTTACTGTCTGCAAACTTGTCTACAACATGAAAAGCACTTTGTGACTCAGCAGGGGGAGCAGCAGAGTATAGGTCGCTGTAGAAATTACACTACACAACTCACTGTGATCACTGAAGTAGGACCGACAGCTGATCTTAGGGTCACTTTGGAAGCACTGATGAAGGCAAAACTTGAGAGCGGATTAAAGCAAGCAAATCTTAGACTGCAATTTCTCTGGATTCCAAATGGATTTTCTAAATGTGAGCAAAGACCGAATCAATGAGTGAGGCTTAATATTCCTCCCATCACAGCAGGAGAAGAAAGGTCTGGACATGGCAGCCAAAAGCAGAAGGAGGACCATAATCCTAAATGCTTAAACAGAAGCCGTTCGCCTCTTTTTGCTTTAAACATGGTTATGAGTCAAGAAAGTCAACCTTGCATGTGGCTCAGAAAGGTAAACTGCTTATGGGTAATAATCCAAATTACTCCTACTTGAAAGTACTAGTCTAACTTATGGCAAATGTTTTTTGAGCCAAAGAAGAACATTAAAATGGTGACTGACAAGAGGAAAGACTTTCTCTATAGAGAACTAATCTAGATTTATTTATATGTTGAGAAATTACTAAACATACACAAATGAAATCTAATTAGTCTAATTTATTTGATTTGATCCAGCTCATTTCAAACAAAAATCACTTCAGTTATGTCATCCTCATTCACTTCTGTTGCAGAGGTCAATTTAATATATTTATAATCTAAGTTATAAATAATATTTTAACCTGCACAGTGGGGCAGTTGGTAGCACTGTTGCCTTGCAGCAAGAAGGTCCTGGGTTCGATCCCCAGCTTCTGCACAGAGTTTGAATTTTATCCCTGTGCATGCATGGATTCTCTCCTGGTACTCTGGTTTCCTCCCACAGTCCAAAAATATAACTGTCAGGTTAATTGGTCTCTCTAACTTTTCCCTAGGTGTGTGTGCGTGTGTGGGCGTGGGTGCGTGTGTAGGCGTGTGTGCGTGTGTGCGTGTGCGTGCGTGGGTGTGTGTGCGCACGAGGGCGGACAGACCAGAAATCGAGCCAGCAATCAACCAATTGCAGTGCAAATTCTCTGCCTTCGCCATGACTAATGCAAATGTAATTGAGATGTTCATCCAAAGAAGTCCCGATGCTCTCAAGGTCAGATAAACATAAAAGTAAGGACACAATTCCAAAAGACATGTGGCACTGAAATTACATCACAGGCCCTTAAAAGAGATCAATGAAGTTTGGCTTTATCAGCAACTTACCATTACAGTAAATTAATTAATAAACAATATAAATGTTAACAGCCAAAGACAAATAGGGATTTAAATACCGACTGACCAAATCAGTTTGGCACAACAGTTAGAAATTTCTTACCAAAATAAACCAAAGAACAGCTTTAATTTATAATCTATAAAGTATCTAGAAGTCCTTATGACAAGTATAACGAACAACTCAAAGATCAAAGGAAACTCTCTGTGGGAATTCTGCTATATATGAGGCACTTTTCCACTAGAGCCCCTCCAACCAGTTTGGTCCTGGTCCGCCTCGACCAGATCCATTTTCCATTATCAGATCCAGTGTGGCTCTGGCTGTTCTCAGATTTTTGTACCTACTTCAGGGACAGTACCAGCAGCACCAAGCCAGATATGACACCGAAGTGATTAGATTAACAGCTGACCACATTCACTGATTGGCTCCTGATTTAAGTGACTGAAAACGCCAATGATATTCAAGTCAAGAATAAAATAGTAGAAAGAAGGTGTACTTTGCATCAGGTCTGTAAGCAGTATAACAGCATGCTCCAGCTCTAATGATCACAGTAGACTGTAGACAATTGATGTTGATTTTGAATTTCTTCCTACATGCAAGGAAACGTTTGATGGATTTGCAGATCTTACGGTTAACAAAATGAAATTCTGTCAGTTCAGTTAAATTCAGACTATTACTTTTTGAAATACAGAATACAAAGGTCGTGGTTGTGGGATGCATCACATGCAGGTAGGAAGAAACAGAACGTAAATAAATTAGCTCTCCAATACATAGTTTAGGTGAGGCAAACCAAGCAACTTCAATCTCACTGATGAGGGACATGGATGAATAGAAAGGTTAATATTGCATACCCTGAACATGTTAATCTTAAACAGGCCAGGAGGACGAATGGGGACATTGAGGGACAAATATTGGTATAGGGTATTCAAGCAGTTGCAGTAGTTGTGGAGAGGTTGGCTTTGAAGAGAAAACATGTTTCTTTTTACTGACGTTCTTCCTGTAATATAGTGAGATGATGATGACTTGATGGAGAATGCCAATGATTAGTTTGTAAAAGTAGCTAATTTCAGTCAGATATGTCAGATTTGTGAGGTAGTAATAGAGGGGGTTGAAGGGTTAAGAGATCATCTGAAGGAAATTAAATGGAATCTGAGAATTTTTCCAAGCAGAAGGAGCTGAGCCTTTAAAGAACTAGTTGTTCTTCAAAAAGAATAAAAAGAATCAGAGCAAAAGAAAGAAGTTCCAGTTGTTCCAGATTTGCTTCTTACAAATCTGGACTGTTGAAAATGACTGAGGCATGGAGGGAGGAGATAGAAGGCATGTCAGGGAGCTGAGAAATGATTAAGCAGCCCTCAGGGATTCTACACATGTAAAAAGTTTTGTGACAAACAAGGCAGAGTAATTGTTGCTTGGGATAGTCTGGAGAATTGATGACATTAGAAAGGATAAACAGACAGAGCAGTTCAGAGAAGCAAGTTACAAAGGTAAAAATACCAAATCTTGTTGGAGGGCAGTGGAGATTGTTAAACAGAAAATAGGACGAAAAATAGATGGTATGTAGTGTGAAGAATCCAACAGAGAGCTTCTGCAAGTTTATTGAAGATTTTGAGACTGCTTTTACAGCCAAAGGCAAGACACATTTTTCTTCCTAATAGATGCCAAACAAATAAAAGATACACTTTGAAAAATGAAGTAATGTCTGCTGCTTTAGCCTGTTGCTAGACTAAATAAAGATAAGGTATGGTCAGCAGCTCGTAGCTGGGTATCAGACTGTTGGTGGAGGGTTTTATAAATGGTGTGAAGTTGATAGATAAAATATTTATTGGGAGAGTACTTGCGAATAACGATACCTAGGGAGTTTATTCAAACTATGGAAAGAATGGAAAAGGAAAAAGACCAATTATGGAATTTTAAAAACCATCTTTAACTTGGAGAGAAGGGGTAGCAGTTTGTTTAGCTAAAACAGATTGAAGGCTGAGACACAGCAAGCAGCTTGAGAGGATACAGAGAAGGTCAGAATGAGGAACTACATTGGAAGGATCCGCCCTGTCTGATGCGGTGATATGCAGTCAGGGAGGCAGGTGAGACATTGCCTCCACTGTCATCATGACAAGTAAAATAGGTCAGAGAAAATCAGTTTATTCACCTCACTGTCCTGCAAATTCATTTCATGTATGGTATCAACATTTCTATCTTGAAAATTGCTGAATTTTACAAAATATAATATTGAGTTTAAGCACCTGCCTGTTGAAATTACTGGGAAAAGTAGGAGGTGAGGCAGTGCTGTGCCTCACTGCTGGTGCCGCTGTTACACACTCTGACTGAAGCAGGCAATTGCCGCCTGCCCATTGCTCACTCTCTATACACAGTCAACATACATGCTCGATTTCACATTACCTATGTTGACAGACCACAGTGTATCTGATACATGTAATGAATCTGTGTGATAGACCTGAAACATGCAGGGTGAGGACAGTGCTGAACCCCAATCACACAAAGAGCAATATGTGCTTTTCTTCTTCAGACTACAAAGAATCTGGAAAAAGCACAAAAGTACAGTTGGAATAGAATTGTTCCAGGATGACTCTCCTCCTTGTTGAACATGTTTTTTGAAAGAGCTGGACTTTAAAAACTGAAAGAAAAAGGAGACAAACTGAACAAATTTTGAAACAGTGACAGAGATATTTGTCACAGGTGCATATACAAATAAGATTAAGATTATACATGATTTTCAGTTTTTTAAAAAAATAACTTAAAAAGACAAAAATAAAATTTTATGAAATGTGTTAAAATATTTCATATTTTCATTGAACCATATGGGTTTAATGAAAGCATAACTGAAAACATTTATGACAACTAAATATTTTAATCAAGGTCACAATTAAAATACACGAGCTTCTAGTTTGGACTTTGCACATTCAACTCCAGAGGAGTCATGAACCCCGCCACACATCACTGGTTTGATGGATGCTGAGAGTCTCCGGAGGATTCAACGCGTTATGCTGGAATGAACTGCTCACGTAATGTGATGTTAGGCCTGGTCTTTCTCCAATAAACTATAATAATTTAACAATTCCATTTAATTTGGTCCAAATTTATCCCATGTTATCGGCTGCATGAGTGTGTTTGAATTTCCTTTAAGTGTAATCTGCTTTGTAAATCTGGTGGAGAGATAAAGCAGTTTGACAAAGCAATCAGCTTACGCAAAATTTGCAGAAAATGGAGGAGGAACTCCCTCATCTGTATTAGTCAGGAGAACGGACTGCGTAAAGGGTCAGTCAGAACTATGCCATGAAACAAATGAGAGCACAGCAGTTAAGTAGTTTATGTGCATTGTACCATTCACTAAAGGGTCACAGAATAAATTACAGGGTTGTGATACTTAATCACTATCCTCTCAGCCAGTCTATTAATCAGTGTAATAATCTCTGTGGATGGGTGATATATTCATTCTAATGGTCAATGAGAGGAAGAACTAAAAAATGAGGGTTAGCATGAGCCACAAGTGCTCATTTATTTATTGTCACGTTGCGCCATTGATCAACTTCCATTCATACTAGATGCACATGATTGATTCTAATACAGATGTTTTTGCTCTTCTTCAGGGTTAGAATGTGTCTTTTTTCTTCTTAAATGTACTATTGGAGGCTCAGCCATGTCCCAGTGCAGAGTTTTGATGTCTTCATGATGGTCATGATGGATTTGCAGATCTTACGGTTTTTGGCAAAACATGTCCTAAGAACAAATAGCATGGCATGTTTCAACATCCATGGAGGAATGACTCATGTATTAGTTATAATTTGCTTCACTATAAACACGGCATGTCTATTGTGAAAAGCTGCACTGAAAATGAATAAAAATACCCATCCAAAACTTTGAAAGACCTTCAGAAAGCTGAAAGACTCAAACATCAATCTAACAATTTTCTCATTTCTCATTTCTCATTTTCTCATATGTATTTTCTCATATGTCTGAGGATATGAGAAAATCATTAGTGACTTTTATCAGCACTGTTTCTCTGCAGCGATGAGCTCGGAAACCTGACTGAATCTCTTCAAACATGTTAATAAATTGGACGAGTACAAAAACGACTTTCAGTTCCTATTTCAAGAATTGAAAGATTAATTTTGTTACTCAAATCTAATTTCTTTGGTCCTGTAATAATAGATCCATCTGTCCTGCTCTGACATGCCCAAAACTCCAAACCAGTCATGATATTTTTACATGACCTTGATTATTTAAGTCATTATGAAAGCATATCACTATTTTCACAACATATTTTTAGTTGTGTTTAAGCTTTTAACTCACATTAGTTGTATATTTATTTTAAGAAATGACTTCAAATATTGGGCTGCAAAGTAGACAGAACTATTGCCTGTCAGGAAGAAGGTCCTGGGTTCAAATCCCAGCCCAGGTTCTTTCTGCATGCAGTTTGCATGTTCGCCCTGTGTATGCATGAGTTCTCTCTGAGTACTCCGGCTTCCTCCCACAGTACAAAGACATGACTGTCAATTTAATTGGTGTCTCTAAATTCTCCGTAAGCGTGTGCACTTGTGGTTGTTTGTCCTGTCTGTCTCAGTGTTGCCTTGCGATGGAGTGACCTGTCCATGGTGACCCCGCCTCTCACCGTTTGACCACTGGAGCTAGACACCAACATGCCCTTTGCCTTTAAACTGTCATTAACATTTTCAATATAATAGTGTATTAAATTGTAAATTTTTATTTTTATTTTTTGTGATAGAAGCCAGCAAAAGTGCAAATGTTTTGTTCACCTAAACTCAGTGGAGAGGAAGAACATCCCTCAGGTTTCTGACCCATTTCTCCTTCTCCCAACTTACATCTTCAATGTAACCGTGTTCTTGGTTGAATGATTCCTTGTGGACCGTTTAGTGCCTGCTGTTGTTCTGCTGCTGCTCCAGCTGTTCTTTTGACTTCAACTTTAAATAAAAACCGCTCCGGCCTCCTCTCACATCTGTAAGCCAGGGGCCAGTGCTTGTGTCCTGAGGCCACATATATCACAGCGGCCATGGCTTTCATGCAGCCTGGGTTGAGCTCTGCAGACTACAGAGTCGTGTGACAGGATGCCATCTGTGTTTATGCAGGTTTCTGTGCATAATCATCTATACCAATCATGGTAAATTGGGCACAGACTAGCAGACACACATTGTGACGAGTGAACGTCTATCAGTTTGATAAAGTAATGTAATGACTCCATGCTGGGGAGAGTTTCACAGCTGGTGCTCATTTCAAATCCTCCCAGATGGGTTCACATGTGTCCCATTTACCAACTGTTGTCCTCTGAGTGTGTGAATTTCTTCCTTCCATCCAGTTTATCACATACTCACACACGCACACGCACACGCACATATGCCTAATATCCATGAGAAATGTGTTCGTTACAATCCCTTCCGCTGCATCTTTATTAGATTCACAGCTTTCTGTTGTGGCTTCAGGGCCACCTACACACACACACCAGGGAGTACAGGGGCTGTTTTTAGTATCAAGTAAAGTTGCAGGTAACTTTCACTGAACCTCAGAGTTAATGAGCTGTGGCATAGAGGATGCTCTTTTAAGCACACTCATGTCTACCTGAGTGAAAGCTGCTTGACAAAGTTTGCAGACTAAATAATTTCACTATTCAAAGCCAAGATGTTCATACCGACGGCAGCGCTGTGCTGTGTCTCCTCATCTTCAACCTCCTGCATGTTTAACACATCTGGAGCAGAGCTCAACTCCAGAGGTGCTTCTGTTCAAAACGTCTAGTTTTCTGTTGACATCCCGTTACAGAAATGACCAACACAAGGTTCAGGGGGAGGCTGACGATAATTAATGACACCCTTTTAAAAAATATGCAACAGATGGAGCTGTCAGCAGACTTGGGAGGAGGTGAAATGGAAAAAGTGACAGAGTCGGTCACTTATATATATATATATATATATATATATATATATATATATACCTGCCCCAAGTGGAGGAGTTCAAGTATCTCGGGATCTTGTTCACGAATGAGGGAAGAAGGGAGCGTGAGATCGACAGGCGGATTGGTGCAGCGTCCGCCGTGAAGCGGGCGCTGTACCGGTCCGTCGTGGTGAAGAGAGAGCTGAGTCAAAAAGCGAAGCTCTCAATTTACCGGTCGATCTACGTTCCTACCCTCATCTATGGTCATGAGCTTTGGGTAATGACCGAAAGAACGAGATCGCGAATACAAGCGGCCGAAATGGGTTTTCTCCGTAGGGTGGCTGGGCTCTCCCTTAGAGATAGGGTGAGAAGCTCGGTCATCCGGGAGGGACTCAGAGTAGAGCCGCTGCTCCTCCACATCGAGAGGAGCCAGTTGAGGCTCGGGCATCTGGTCCGGATGCCTCCTGGACGCCTCCCTGGTGAGGTGTTTCGGGCACGTCCCACCGGGAGGAGGCCCCGGGGAAGACCCAGGACACGCTGGAGGGACTATGTCTCTCGGCTGGCTTGGGAACGCCTCGGGATTCCCCCGGAGGAGCTGGAGGAAGTGGCTGGGGAGAGGGAAGTCTGGACCTCCCTTCTTAAGCTGCTACCCCCGCGACCCGACTCCGGATAAGCGGCAGAAGATGGAT
>VMRN01000097.1:553300-566771 GCA_010277015.1 Poeciliopsis turrubarensis
AATGAAACTTAAATTTACACGCACACATTCCACCTGGACGACAGTTTTACATCAGGTGACATTAGAAAAACCCTTCTTCTTCCACACACATCCATCCTGTGTGCTTCAAGCTGACATTAAACTGTGACGGTGTGGTTGCTGCTAGCAACAAGAACCAGCTGCCAGCAGTATGATTTTCCCAGTTGGACTCAGAGCTGATTTACTTGGAAGCAGCACTGACACCCACTGTGTTTGAAAGAGAAGTTTGAAATTCAGACCTCAGGAAAACTTTTAGTATATTAGTGCTGGAAAACCAAAAAAGTATGTTTAAGTATGATTATAACAATAAAAGAAAAATCATCATTTTAATACACTGCACTGTTTTTACTCCTCTAATGTATTTTCCTGATCATGCCTTTTTTAAATCACACTTATTAAGCACGTTTTAAAATCAAGTTAAACATAAAAAAAATAAAATAAGGAAAAAACTACCCAAACAAATAGATCTTGAGGAAAACCTAATGGCTGGGTTTTGTTAGTTTCTTTGTAAATGTCGTCAATCATTTGTAACAACTGAACTGTAAAACATTTGAAGATGGTTTAGCTTAAAAATAAAAGTACACCTGCTGCCTTGAAAATACACTTTAAGTCAACAGGAAAATTGTTTTGGTTTTTAACTCATAAATTAAAGTTCATGAAGTTGATTTAGCACAGACAAGTTGTCTAAACATTGTTTTTTAAGTTCATTAATCTTGAATACTGAGTTTTAAATTACTGCTGCAAGTTTTATTTGGTTTAAAATAGGTATTTTAAACCAAATAATTATTTCAAAATATGCAGGACAAAATCTTCCCTCACCTAGTCAAACAGCACACATTTCTCTACTATATTTACTTATTATCAAGCTAAAATAACGACTTATATTACTTTAGAATAATTGAAATTCTTATTTAAAATTGCATTAACAAACTTTCTGATCTGATTTTATTAAATATCACAATGAATTATACTCTAAACATTTTAGTGTGAATCTGACATTATCTTCAAACTTTCCAAACTATCAGCTGTATTATAATCAGTTGTATTTTTGTACACGAATGACTGTTGCAGCTGGCATGATAATAGGTTAATATTAAAATTTGCAGATGACTCCGATGATTAGCCTTGTATATGATGATGAACATGCTCATGGCCCTGTGGTCGATGAATTTGTTGACTGGTGTGATGAAGCTTTTCTTTTATTAAATGTACAGAAAACAAAGGACATGTGTATTGATTTTAGACAGAAGCCCCATAATACAAACCAAACAGTACTTAAAGGTTACACAGTGGAGACAGTAGAAAACTACAAATATTTTGGGACTAGTTTGGATAACAAGTTAAAATTTACTTGTCATTCAGAAAATCTACAAAAGAAGGGCCAGCAAAGATTATTTTTTCTAAAGAGGCTCGCAAAGTTTCAAGTTGATAGTCAATGATGATCTTATTATATAGGTCATATAACAAATTTGTGTTGTCTTTTTCTCTCCTTTGTTGGTTTGGAAATCTTAGTATTAGGCCAAGGAAATCCCTTAGCAGAGTAATTCATACCAGTAATAAGATCTTAGGGGTTGAACAATGCTCACTTACAGAACTGTTCAATAAAAAAATTATTAGGAAAACTAAACCCATCATGGCTGATACTTCCAGTTTCTGCCTTCTGGTATCAGCCTCAGACTTCCTAGTATAAAACCAACAGGGACAAGCACTCTTTTGTTCCTACAACAATATCTCTTTTTGATGCAGGACAAGATAGTGGGACTTGCACCTGATTTGGTGTTTATGGCAACTGTCAGTGATGAAATACACTGCTGTGCTTTTTCTATTATGTATTTCATGTCCTTTTGGCATGTTTTGTTTTTTTCATCTTTTAATTGTTTTAATCTTTGACACTTTGTCTTTTAATCCTTGTTACTTTCTATAACATCAATTGCCCATTTGGGATACTAATATAATAAAGAAATCTGAATCTGAATCTGACAAACGTTTACCTTAATAACACGAGTCAGATCAATGTAACACACTTCCAGTTCCCGCTGCTGACTTTTTCTTCATTCAGTTTTTTAAATCATGTGTATTCAACTCTTGAAGATTTGACAAAATGAATAAAAAGTTAACACAACATAGTACTGTCAGTTTATCTTTCACAAACTCAAACATGTAGGTTCATAATTGAAAACTCATTACATTTATTTAGCGTAAAGAGTAGAAGATTTTAGACACAACTTAATGAGGTTCACATGTTTTTACAGTGTGTTGTAAAAACATTTTTCTGTTCATCCAGTTATTTTTGCATTGCTGGACAACTCCAATCTAACTGCCTGTATGTTTGACCACTATAGTTTTGAATGGTTCCATTAGTATGTTACAGGTGCAGCTAATCGAGACAAACAGAGCAGTGGACCCCTGACTCCAACCTCCTTGGATGCCCTTCAGATCTGCTACAGCCCCATACAGAAAGTGTGAGTAGCTAAGCCGTAAAATAATACAAATATTAATTAGAACACAAAGGCAGAGAGCAAGAGTTTTGGGTTTGTAAAACCACGCACAGCATGGTAAAATGTTATTTAATTAACTGTTCAAATTTATTAATGTAAAAAGAAATGTAAGAAACAAGTAAAAAGGGTTTAGTGTAATTTGTCTTGTATTATGAAACAGTATAGTAATCCTTCTTTTAATCCATGTGCTCAACGAAGACCTTAAACCTTGTTATGTTCCAAAACTCCAATGCTTAGACAGTAATTATAGACTGTGAAGAAAGGAGGCTGAAACATGCTGAGACTTCATTACACACACTTTAAAAGTAACTGGCTTATTGCAACCCTTATTTGGTTTACAGGACTTGTAGGCAGAGCCACCCAGGGGCATTCAGCTCAACAAGCTGTGCTCACTTGTCAAATCATAAAAAGACGAATTAAGTAACTATGGTCTTACTCTCTGTAGTCGTACCATTTTGTGTATTTGTTGCTTCAGATGTTCGATTTTTTTGTTGTTGTTTTTAAAGATGTTAAAGAAAAATATGGCAGTTCATTGTCCCAGTCACAATGTTTTCTAAAGAGGACATAACATAAAAACCCCACCTTCTTAGCTCCAGAATACATTTTTTGTGTACTTTTGAGTGTTTAGGAGTGCAACAAATCTAAAGTGTCAGTGACACAATGATGATTTAAAAAGATTAACTACTGTACTTTCGTTCTGTGTACAAGCTGTGATAATAAATATTTCTCACAGAATGTTATAAATGCTTTGCTGTTTTCATCAAAGCATTTTCTCTAGGGCTGCACAGTGGCGCAGTGGGTAGCGCTGTTGCCGTGCAGCAAGAAGGTCCTGGGTTCGATTCCCGGCCCAGGGTCATTCTGCATGGAGTTTGCATGTTCTCCCTGTGCGTGCGTGGGTTCTCTCTCCGGGTTCTCCGGCTTCCTCCCACAGTCCAAAACATGACTGTTAGGTTGATTGGTGTTTCCAAATTCTCCTTAGGTGTGTGTGCGTGGTTGTTTGTCCTGTTTGTCTCTGTGTTGCCCTGCGACAGACTGGCGACCTGTCCTGCCTCTCGCCCGGAACGCAGCTGGAGAGGCACCAGCAACTCCCGACCCCGTTAGGGAGAAGGGTGGTTAGAAAATGGATGGATGTTTTCATCTGGTCAAACACCAGCGCCACATTGTGACATAACGACGGTAAACAACAACCGCAAACAACTAAGCTAGTATACAGAAGCAGAGAAAGATGTGAAGATTTCATCAAAGATTTTGCCAATTTATCTGCAGTTTTGACAAAGAAGCAAGTTGGAGCTATACAGGGTGATCCCGTCTCTCACTCGTTGACTGCTGGAGAAAGGCACAACACACCTCATGACCCCACTGTGGGTAAGTTTGTAACGTAATGAAGGACAGCATTCCCATTTATTGAGTCATATAGTCCAGGAAGCGATGATGACTCCAAAGTTTCTGGAGAGGAAGGATCCAACAATAAAGGGTTGGAGCTGGACATCTGTCGCCTCTGAATGGCAATAAACAGAGCGATGCATACCACTTTTTTCTTTTATTACAAACAAACTTCTTGGTTGAATCTGAAATTGAACGTGAAATAGAATTAATGGTAAAAACACAAAAAAGGAAGAAAAACAAGCATAAAAAGTTTCATCTTCAGGTAGAGTTTCTTGATTAAAGGTTTTACACATCATCCAAGTCAAGTCTTCCTATAAGTGTAAAGGCTTGGCTGAGGTAATTTGTGTTTATCTCAACACAGCCGATGTGTAGTTTTATCTTATAGGACCTTATAGGAGGTTAGGAAGTTACTGGCATGTCATTTTCTCAGACTGCGAGCCAGCCCCAGCATATGATGTGGAATGAAGCAAAACTTAAAGAAGTTTAGCTTCTTTCATCCCAGTCTGTAAGATCAGACTGACACCTTCACTGCTGCTGGGGTTTATGACTGGAATCATTTAAAAATGTAAAAAGTGAAATGAAACCAGTTAATGTGACTCATCACTACACCACTCTAACAGTGTTTAAATGCTGTCTGAGTCTGACATTAAATATGGTGACTGTTTAAAATATGAACATTACAGAGATTTGGAAATAAATTTTCTGAAGAAGTTTTATGTGAGCAAAAGGTATAACCTGTCTTCTTCATCTACTTGAAGCAAATGCAACAATAAGTATTGCTGCACCCTCAGGACTGATTGACACTATTTATTTATTGGGGCCTGCCATAGCAATGCTTCGCAAGTCTGTCACTTATTGTTCTCAAAATAACTGCCACTTCCTACTACTATTTCTGCAATTGTCGGGTTTATCAGAGATGGACAAGAGGCCGATTACAGAGAGCTGGTGGAGCGCTTTGTCATGGTGTGGGAACAATCATATCATCTTAAATGTGAACAAAACAAATTAGATGATTTCAGGAGAAACAGAGTTAGATCAAACCATATATCCATCATGGGACAAGAAGTGGAAGTGGTTGAGGAATATAAATACCTCGACGTTCATGTGGATATGAGACTGGACTGGAGACGCAACAGTGAAGCATCTATAAGAAGGAACAAAGCAGACTGGACTTGTTGAGGAAGTTAAGCTCCTTCAAGGTTTTCAGCAAAACACTGCAGATCTTTTATAAGTTTGTTGTTGAGAGCGTCATCTCTTCTGCTGTTTCTTTTGGTGCAGCAGCATCAGACCCAGAGACCTAAAAAAGCTCAACAACCTGATAAAGAAGGCTGGTTCTCTTCTGGAGACAACTGTGGAACCTCTGGAGATGATGATGAAAATGATGAAGATCTTTCCTGCCAACATCCGTTATAATCTACAATTACTCTTTGAAGAATTTGAATTAATAGCTACAACATTTAATTTCCCTTTGGATTTATTTTCCCCTTTTAAATTGAATTTGAATCAAATTCTGTTTTTAGAAAAACAGTTATGTCATCTTGACATCATCATCATGTTGGAACATGAGCCATGCTAAAAAAATTCTGACATTAATTAGCATGTGAATATTGAGGTGGCGATGTGCATGCAGGAGGCAGTTCTGACTTTCTAACCTGCTTCTCTCACATCAGCCACCATCATCTCACAAGAAATAATTACAGCGATTAGAAGAAGTAAGTGGACAGCAGCTGTGATTAGCATATAGTCCAGTCCAAATACTAATGGAATTGGTGTGTGTTGTGTGTGTGGCCTGCCATTGTCACACGCCTGCATGCGCCCTCTCGCCGGCTGAGGAAGAAAATCCAATTAGTCACCATGCATGCTCTCAAGTGGAAGAGAGAAATTGAGAAGCTCAGACAAAAGCACAGACACGGAGCAGACCGGAATAATAATGTGTATTACTGAAGGAGCTGCAGGACATTTTCCTAACAACTGCCTTCACAATGACCACATTTACATGTCCATAATGATTGCTTTAATGTCAGGTAAGCCTAAGTAATGGGTAACTAACTAGTAAAAATAATTATCTGCACTTCTTCTCACGTCCTTACTTTGATTTTACAACGCAGAATTTTACACATTGCTTCTCTGTCAGCAATAATCAAGCCTCCAGAAGACACCAGCCAGCAGTAAACAGCAGAAATATTCCCATAGCAGCTCATTGTTGAACAAATGTATTCTCAAAGCAGTCAGAGGAACTGTCACAAAAACCAACAATGATTTTTGTGGTTTGTTTCTCTCTTTCTCTCTAATTTCCTTTTATTTCTGATAAATATTTATAAAATCTGTCACAAACGCTTCAACGGAATTAATGAATAAAGAAACTTTAATTCCTATCCAGCATGGAGCCTCCAGAAGTTTTACAAACTATGTGGGGAAAAAATAGTGTTCTCAGTAGAAATGTTGTTCCATGTAGTCAGGGTGTCAAGTCAAGTTAAAGTTTATCTATATAGCACATTTACAACAGCCTCAGCTGACCAAAATGCTTCACAACAAACAACAACACAGTTAGATCAATAAAAAAAAAGAAATATAATTGAGTTTAGTAAGACTAATAAGACAAATATAAAATTGGCAGAGAAACCAAAAGCTAATAAGATGAATAAAAACCAAGCTATTTTAAATTTAGCTGCAACAATTATCATCCATCTTTTACCTTTTCTCTTTGACTGGTCTTGATGATCAGGGAGGATAGATGAGTTTTCAAGCAGGACTAAAACTGACCTTCTGACTGGGAGAGCTTAAGAGACATTCCACAGTCTGGTTGCCGCCACAGAGAAGGCACTGTCCCCTCGAGTTTTCAGCCTAACTTTAGGGACAGACAATAAAAGCTGGTCAGTTGGTCAGGGCTCTGGGTGGAGTGTAGGGCTGCAAGAGCTCACTTAAGTAAGAAGGGCCTAAACACTTAACAATCAATAAAACCTTAAATTTTATCCTAAAAGCAACAGGGAGCCAGTGAAAGGTGCACAAAGCCAGAGTAATAGATTCACGCCTCCTTGTTTTGATCAGCAGGCTGCAGCTCTGGTCCAATCCTAAGTAAATTCATCCAGTTTCTGTACACCATTGTCCCTAGTGGAGTCAGGAGGGGTGCAGGTGCCTATTTCCAGCAAATGTTTCAGGCAAGAGGCGGGGTACACCCTGGACAGGTGGCCAGTCTGTCACAGGGCAACAGAGAGACAGACAAGACAAACAACCAGGTCGGGAATTGAACCCAGGACCTTCTTGCTGCAAGGCAACAGTTCTACCAACTGCGCCTCTGTGCAGCCCACCCTAAGTACAAATAGTTGCAATAATTTAAACATGATGTAATAAATGTGTGGATAGCCCTCTCAAAATCAGGTAGAGGAAAATAAAATTTTATCTTAGCAAGGGTCCTCAGTTGAAAGAAACTGGCTTTGATAACAGCACTAACATGCTTATCAAACATAGGATCAACAATCACACCCAGATATTTTACGACTGGACAACAAAAGTAAGACAGGGGACCAACAACACAGTCATTGCCCAAGCAGGGGATTGCATTGACCAAAAACTAAAATCTCAGTTTTTTCCTTATTTAGCTTCATGAAATTTGCTCTTAGCCATGCCTGTACATCCTGAAGATGATTCCGTACCGTAACATATGTACATCAGACTGGTTGTTAATTGCAGTTAAAGGTAGATAGATTTGAATGTCGTCAGCAAAACAATAAAAAGAGACTTTGTGCTTTTTAAAAATACAACCCAGAAGCAGCAGATACAAGGCACTAATATCGACCTCTTGGCATCCCCATACTTGAGAGGAGACACACAGGAAGATTGGCGTTAAAGATTTACAGAAAAACTTCTGTTTGTAAGAAAGGACAGGAGCCAGTTTAGTGCTGTCTATGAAGGACAGGAGGAAACTAGGATCTGGACAGAAACCCAGTCAGGATTCAAACCCAGGAACATTTCTGCCTGTCCAGATGAAACTCTTTCTTGTCTGAGAATATAACTTTCATCTCTCAATGTCCCATGTCTGGTGCTCCTTACAAAGTCCAAATGAACACCCCTTCTGATTCTTGAGGTCAAAGCAAAGGACTTTTTTTGGAGTGACTTTGCCTTTTTACCCAAAAACCCCTCAAAATATTTTAAGAACTTTAAAGCATTCTGTCTTCCTGTGTCCCACCCACATGGGGATAGTTTAAGAGGCCTTCGTTGTTCAGCTCAGCAGTCCTTCCAGTTTCAAAGTTTCAAAGATTCGGAAATGTCTTGCTTTTGGTTCATGACAATTTGAGTGACTCATCAAAAATAACATAAATGTCAAATTTATGCCCAATTTGACATTTAAGACAATAATATTCATATAACTTTTGATTAGCAGAACAGTCTCTTTGAGTTAAATGAAATTCTCACTAAATTGTCTGATCTGTTTGTCTCTTGCTATTTATTCTGAAGCTGCAAGTACAATCTTGTCATGTAGGCTGGAAAAGATTTGAGTTTTACAGTGCAGATATTTGCTCTTCCAACACTTGTGGAAGTTTAGGTCTTCAAAGCCCTGTTTATTGCTTCCAGACAGGATAAGTATACTGTATTAGATTATTTTCCCAGTGGACACTGTCTAACTGTAAGAGACCTCAGCACATGGCAACAACAGAAGAAAAAGTTGGCAACATCCAGTTAAAAAACATTGTACTGTACACTATTAGTGATAAATGCAGAAATTTGCATTGGTGAAATGCCTCTACATAAGTTGCTTTAGGCTTGACAGTGAAAATGTCCCCGATTAATTTTGCAAGAAAATAAGTTTTGGATAAAAAACATTCTGGGTCTATCATAAAGGATAAGCTGTTTCTGAGAATGTTTGATGGATTATAACTCATTTCAGCATTACATTTTATATCCTCTATATACTTACTGCTTTAGTGTTTGTATCAAATGGATTGAAAAAACATGTAGCGCTAGTACTAATTACCGCCTCAATAATTAGCAAAGCCCACTGCTGGGTATTGTTTGCTGCTGGAAACTTACTCTAAATGGGTGTGAGATTATTCTAAGATGTTTGGCTTAATGCCCACACTTCCTGTCCTGGGTATTATAAAACAATTCTCCTCCACTATAAATCACAATAGCACTTACTTCATAACATTTATGTTTTACAGTTGTTTGAATGTAACATACCAGTATAATATTTGATACACATTTGTTCATGCAAATCAGATAGTTTAAACCATTTTTTCCTTTAATTCCTCTGCAGACTCTACGATATAACATTTATAGTTTCTGCAGAACTGTTATTGACGCTCTCTGTCAGAAAGAACTTTCATTTATTTGTAATATTTCCTGCCTTAATACCACCTTTCACTAGGTGGAAGCATCATTTAGCATCAAACTGAGCTTTACCCCAGATCACTCTGTTGCCACAGCTGTTTTTTAATATGTATAATACATCTGCAAGATAACACTGTTGTTTGCATTGAAGGTTGTATTCCTCTGAAAATAATTATACTGTGAGCAACTCTTCTGGCTGTCAAGCTGCTTTTCATGATCATGAAATAATTATTTTCTAAGCTGCAGACAGCAGAGGACCGTTTTCTTGTTATCAGAAAAAACAGTGAGTAGACACATGACAGCATGATACAAATGAAACAGACCAGCGCTTCATCATGAAACACCTCTCTTCAGTGTGATAGGTGCAGTGATCATGTGAAGCTGCTCCAGAAGAACTCAGATGTTATAATTATTTCTCTCTACCATTTTTTCATTTATGCTTTTGAGTCAAGCTTTAAGTTAACAGAAATCAGTTGTTGGCTGCAAGGGAAGACCATACTGTATGTTCCAAATGGAGAAATTATCTTTGTCAAAGTATGGATCCGTGATCAGAGTGTGAATTCATAGTCTGTGTTTTTGACTGAGGTAATGATTCGAGGAGAAAAAATATCTAACAAAAACATACAGAACATACTTCACCCTCCCCGCCTGCTGCTGTTGGGTCAGGTTGTGTCAGCCTGCCACAGGGCAGCTGTAGCTACAATCGCAGCTGACAGTCATCAATGTCTGAATGAGCAATTTGAGATTTCAATTGGGGAAATAAAAGGCTTCATTAATAAAGTTTATTATTACTTATCCTGACAAAACCGAAACAAACACATCAGGTAGATTTAAAATTATTTTCCTTTTATCAAGGAACCTGTTTCTCATAGGTCAGGTGGCAAGTATCTTTCAAACATCTTTCTTTCTAACCCTAACCCTAACCCTGAGCATGTTGACACACAGCATCCCTGCATGGTCCTCCAGCTGCAATGCAGCGATATGGTTGCAATTCTCGATCTGGCAGTTACTGAGATGCAAGTATGTGACCAGTGGCAATCACATACATTTTATTTACAATTTATCTATTTTTACTTCATTAGATAATTTAATGGTGGAAAGAATATCTTAATCATAAGATTTTTTGTTTTTTTAAACAAAAAATTAATTTGATTAGAGAAATTTTGGCCAGATTTTGTTGGATGTTTAGGGGCTGTTGTTTGGTTACATACTGCATGATGAAATAAGTGGAGATATTTAGAGCATTAGAATGTCACCAATGCTCCAAATAACAACACACTGTGAGAAGAAGGCAGGATTCTCAAGCATTTACAAGTTAAAAACAAGCGTATTTCTGCCTTGTCAATTATGTTGACATCTCCTCTATGTGAAATAGTGGCAATGTTCAAAGGGAAGTTGCCTAGCAACAGCTTAAGATTTGCTGTACACTTTCTTCCACCCTGTAACATCTTTTTTAACATGTGGAAGCAGAAACAGCTGGAAGAACTTAAAAAAGGGAAGTTATTTTCCAGTAAACTGGATGAACTGCTGCCATCAGTTTGAAGCGCACATCACTTGCTCCTCTGCACTTTTTTACAAAGCTTATTCCAGAAACAACAACAGTCATTAAGAGGAAACTGTTGTAAGCAGCTATGTCTCTATGTGGATGTCAAAAATTAAATTAAATCAGCTAAGACTCAGCAAGAGAATTTTGACATCCACAAGTCTGGTTCAACGGTAAGGTCCACAATGAGAGTGAAGCACTTCTAGCAAACACACACACACATATATATATATATATATATATATATATATGTCATCTTACTGTTTGAAAGAAGCTGTTCAAGAGGAAGTGGCTCTGAATGAATGTGGAAAACCTGACAGTAAAAACAAGCTGGGGGCTAGAGAGATGGGGGGAGGTAGACAATCAGTTTAAAGCTGTGTTGTTTGTTTCTCTCTTCCTTCTTTTTCTTATTTCTATGGTGACTTATAGTGGAACTGATGCAAACGTACAGATAACAGGGAGTTATTTAAAGGTGCAGTTTAATAAAGAAATAATCAATCAATCAATCAATCAAATTTTATTTGTATAGCACATTTCAGCTACAAGGTATTTCAAAGTGCTTTACATCATAAACACAAAACACAAAGTCATGCAACATAGAATAAAATATCAAGTTTTTTTTGTTGTTTTTTTTTGTCAAGGAATTTAAGCGCCTGTTTTCGCCGGACTCCGCCGTCCGTTCAAACGCGGGTATTTGCCGGGCCCCATTGCCCACAACAGGAAAAAAAAAAAAGTACATTGTTACATATTACATTTCAAATACAATTCTAAACATAATTGATGTATGATAATTGTAAACAGATGTCAGGACAACTTTTTTGTTGACTTTTAGAAAATATATGGGAAGTATCAGCCAGTGCCCATTTTTAGTCCCAGAATTTTCCAAATTCTCCAGATGCCTGATGATCAATCATATGGGAGCAAAACCAAGATGGTGATATTCTTCCACCATACTGTCCAGTAAAGAAATGGATTCGTGTCCCAGAGATGAACGTTATTTGAGAAAAATGTGATGATCAACTGCAGATCAAAAGCAGAAGACCTTGCGAAGAAACTTGCTGAAGTTTGTCAAGAGTCATTATCCACAGTGAGACGAGTCCATCACATCACTTTAAGTGGTCTTGTCTGACTTACAAGATCACTTAAAGAGGAAGAAGCTAATGCTTCAAAAACAAACTAGATTGCAGTTTGAAAGTGTATTTCACATAATATACTTTGTGTAATATACAAAGTATAAAAATGCTATATGGAAATAGTGACGCAACAAGAAGTACTCGACCAGGAAGATGAAGCTAAGAGTTTTAAAGGCAACACAACCAAGAGCTGAGAGAATATTGTTATGGCCAATGTATGGAAGTAAATATGTGCCATCAGGATTTGAATAAAAAATGCCTCTGAAATTTGAATGTTGTATATCAGTGTTTACTTTTTCAGAGTTAAAATAAATTAAGAATATATTTTTCACCTAAAAAAAAATTCAGTGTGTCATTATTTGTACATGGTTGCAATTTTCATTTGTTAAAAAAAATTCACATTCCTATTTCAAAGTGATAAAATTTTCAATGTACATATTTTTCAGTGTCAAAAAATTCAGCATATAAAAAAATTCAACTTTTCAAAATTCAAATGCAATATTTTCAGTGTCCTCAAATTCAACTTGCTCAAATTCGCTGTCTCAAATTCAGCGTTTAAAAATTCGCTGTGGATGGCAAAGGATGGCAACCTTACTGTGCTCCATTAAAATTGTAGAAACTATATCAAACACAAGGAAATCTACAGTTTGGTATGTAACTAGTATTTTTTTATAATGACAATAAAGTTATTAATTCATTCATAAATGAAGTCACATTAACAATACAGTAGCTAAACAGAATGGGGTTGTGGTGATAGTTAATGTCTATAGTGTTCACAGCCCCTCCCTGAAGCACACCAGGCAGCCATATTAACGTATTACATTAGTTAATATGTAATAACTAATGTTGCTTTCATTCATCCTCATTGACACGGTTCAGCCTGGGATGCGCGTCTTCTATCTGAAGCCTGTATCTTTGCTAGGACATGGTGGAGAGCGGCAGCATCTCCTGAAAAATCTGGACTTTACTAAGACCGTCTGTCTCAGTCTCACCTAAGACAACATACAAACAACCCAGAAACTCGCCACCCATCAGTTCTCTTTAAAGATCCAAGTTTATTTCTTTTTTAAATAAAACGGGGGAAATGAAAACAATGAAAATGAAAACAATAATAACAATGACAATACAGACCCTTGGGCACTTAAATAACTTAGAAACAACATAATATGTAGGAGAAAACAAAATACAGAAACCCTTCAGCTGTGAGTTTGACAATTTAACTAAAATGCGCAGATTCATCATACTGCTCAAACATTTCATCCAGCTTTCACACATTGTCAAAAAGAAGGAATAAAAATGACTGACAGGCTGTCAAAAGCCTGGCAGGCTTTCCGGCCCCTCCGAGCCGGATGCTAGGAGGGCCTGGATGCTAGGAGGGGCCGGATGCTAGGAGGTAGCGAGACGTTATATGCCAGCACTACATGCTGTAAGATTAACAACGGACCAAACCAAACCCGTGTTTTAAATCGAGCTTTAAGATAATGTATCAAACGTCAGGCGCAAAATGAAATGTACTACATGTTACAGGTTCGACTTAGGCCGGAAGGCAATAAACATTCACCAAA
>VMRN01000097.1:566781-579856 GCA_010277015.1 Poeciliopsis turrubarensis
TCAGGCTGTGGGGAGTGCGACACCTAATGGTGCCACCCGTCACATTCAGAAATATGAAAGCATTAAACTCACCGTTGGGTTAGCGTTCGCCTCAATAGTCGCCAGCCTCGGTGATGCTGGTATTTCCTTTACATGACGTGGCGTCTTGTGATTGGCTGGGTGTTGGAATCTGACATCCATTGCTCATGTCTGTGACCTGAAGTAACCTTGCCATTTTTAACAGCGAATTTTTAGACGCTGAATTTGAGACAGCGAATTTGAGCAAGTTGAATTTGAGGACACTGAAAATATGTACATTGAAAATTTTATCACTTTGAAATAGGAATGTGAATTTTTTTAACAAATGGAAATTGCAACCATGTACAAATAATGACACTGAATTTTTTTTAGGTGAAAAATAATGATATTGATTCTTTTTTTAGGTGAAAAATATATTCTGAATTTATTTTAACTCTGAAAAAGTAAACACTGATATACAACATTAAAATTTCAGAGGCATTTTTTATTCAAATCCTGATGGCACATATTTACTTCCATAGCGAGTTTGAAATTTTGCGCCTTTGTTTTTCTGCTGTCTTTGCTCCTTTGTCTGACCATCCCCTCCGCCAATCAGTTAACATAATAGCAGTATATTTAACTCACAAAAAAAAGACCCTCCGAAACATACTGAGTAGCTGGGTTCACTAGAGCCATTAGAAAAGGGGCATTCGTTCTGCTGCAATCAGCACACCTGCTGAGATGGTTCATAGAACATTTAACCATATGATGGCACCCAATGTGACTTATATGCATTAGACTAAACAAAAAAAATAAACACATGCACTCCAAAAATTTTCTTGGTGATATTGATGATGGGATTTGAAAGAATGTAATGTTTTTTGTCTGCTTTATGATTGGTTACTTTATTATATATTTTTATGGTGTAAAGCACTTTGAACTGCCTTGTAGCTGAAATGTCCTATAGAAATAAACTTGAATTAATTTAATGTCAGACAGTGAGAGAAAATGGTTTTGTGTCTTTAAATACAGTGGATGTAAACTGCAAAGCATGAGTCTTTACTCTTCCAGTGTTTCTGGAGTTTTGTTACGTCATTACAGATCTCTTCTCCTGTTTTTGGGGCAGATCTCTGCCTGAAGCCTGTTTATTGTACTTTTGTTTGAATTTCATTGAAGTAAAGAATTCCATCTGTCTGTCCATGTGTTGTGTGTTTTTCAACATTCTGAGCTATGACAAGTTGTTTATTTACCTGGAAGCGACTGATTTTTAGAAAACTGTAGCTTTTTGCAGCTTTGAAGCATCAGGGACCATAAAACAGAGAAATTAAAAGAATCATTGATGTTCTGGGAAACAGGCAAGTCATTCTCTGGCCAGAAGGCTCGGGAAGGTTTATAGAAGACTGAGTCAGACTGCAAAAACAAAACAGCTCAACCGTAAAGCTGTCAGAGGTAGGCAATACAGAGAAAACATCAAACTTTAGGCAGCTACATAGACATCCTCTACTGACTGACAAACAGGTAGAGGTTTGGAGAAGCACTGCTGCTTGTTTGTATGCTCAGAAGAAGCAGAAAGCAGAGTACGCTTTGCTTGAGTCGTCACTCTTCATTTCTATGATCAAACAAACACTTTTTAGATTCTTTAATTGGCAGGTTGTTAGTGAAGCCTATGCAATTTCTTAAGTTTTTTTTTTTTTTAATTCGTTTTGTTGACACCAATTTTTTACTTCACTGATCTGGTAAATTCTAGACAGGCCCAGATTGAGTGAAACTGCTGGGAACACTTAGACAGGGGAGATTTCACCTGAAATACCTCCTCTTTACTGCTTCCACCTGGTGAAGCATGTCCTTTTGTAATGTAATTCCCAAACTTGACTTCTTCCTTTCACTCAAAGGGCAGTAAGGTCCAGTGAGATAATTCCAGCATTCACAGAGGAAGATTAACAGCCCCTCTGAGGGCTCAGCAGCAGCTTGTCAATCAGTAGAGCCTGTGCTTCTTTTTACCACTTTGTTCTCCAAGCTGATGCAAAGGGCATCACTCATGTCCACTGCTTGCCTGTTCTGGAATTTGCTCTGCAAAGAAACAGATGAAAGAGATGAAATAGTTGGTGCGCATCTAATCATATTATTTCTTCACAAAAGTAAGATGCCTACTTTAGTTTAACAGTCCTGTTCTGAGATAAGGATTTTAAAATGATAATTCAAGCATTGTGTTAGTCGCGAAGATAACCAAGTAGATTCTAAGCACAGTATTATTCTCTGCAGATTTATCCAGAGGGGTCTAAATTCATTTCCCAACGTTCTATTGAGACCAATAATTAGCAGTCTGTGTGAAGACGATTTGTTTTTTGTTTGCTGTACGACCTCTCATAAGTGAAAACGTAAGAAGAAAGCAAAGCAGACAAAGACCAGGAAGCCTTCCTTTGAGCCTTGAAAAGGCCCAGTTAACATATTCATGAGTTGCGTTTGAAAGAGCATCAAAGCTGGGACAATACATGGACCACTGAACAGCCTGGAAATGAGAGACTGCTCATGTGTGAAACCGTGGACCTGGAGGATCAGTTACTACCTTAAATGGTTGTTACCAAGGCTGTTAGAGCTGTTGAGGTTATTTAAAGAGATGCTATTCTCATCTTTGTAGAGTGGGCTGATACCAGGTGGATGTAATCTTGAAATTATACTGTTCAGATGACAGATAAGGCTTTTTTAATGGATTTCAATTTCTATAATACAGATATTGAACATACAGTAAGGATGAAGGGATGAGGGGATGTTGGAATGAATGAGCCTGGCTTGGTCATCTGGGGAAAATTTTGGAGGCCTTGAAAGATAAAGACTTAGTGTGGGGATATGGTCGGCAAAATTTGTTCCTCTAATTTTTCTGAGCTCACATTTGACCTCCAAAACCGATCAGAGGTGAGAGTGAGCATGGAATAAATCCCTGAGATTACTGCAGATATAGGAATAGTATGTCTTTGATGAGCAGCGACCTAAGCTTGGACAGTCTAGTCTGAAATACCCTGGCTGGATGTTAAAGAATAGATTAAATAATCCATTCATCCATCCTGTACCTTACACGCTTATTCCTGGTTAGGTTGCAAGGGGTGCTGGTGTCTATTTCCAGCAGTCAACATGCAAGAGGCAGGGTCACCCTGAACAGGTCACCAGATGCTTGGGGGAAGAGGAATCAAAAGTAATGCCAAATAATTCTAAAGAAGTGCATGAGCCTGTAGTTTATTCTTCAGAAATAGGGACACCCAGCTCTGAGAAGGCTTTGATTAAATCACTGAGCCCACAACAACGAGGAGATAAATCCCAGACTTGAATGTAATTCCCTTGACTGACTGAAGCTACTAATAGAAAGCTGAAGTAGTTGGGCTAAATCTACATAATTACCATTCAGAATTTGTTATTGTAATGAGGGTGATATAACTGAAGGACATTGAACTGATGAGGAGGACTGGGCAGGAGGAACTACAGTGGCGATATTGTAAGGGTTATTGACATTAGAAAACACATTTGGGAATTGGGGAGATAAGGAGAAGAAGGAAAGCATAGGTCAGAAAGAAATGGATGAGGAAGTCCTGAAGCATTTTGAAAATAAGTGGGAGCTAATCTAGACTAAAAGTCATTAGGAAGAGTAGAAGAAGGGAAGGAGCTATGAAGGAGCTATGTACACAAGGATTTTGTGATGCCTGAGAGGACAGGAATGAAATATCGTTGGGTAAGAGCTGGGAAATCTCAGAGAGAATGCAGGCACAGGGGCAAATATGACCTGGCACCTACAAGGGGGAGCTATCGGTGTGAATGGAAGTCCAGAAGCCAGCAGCAGAATGACGTCACGGAAGATGTTGGAGGAAGAAGATGACACTGAGGAGAAAGCCAGAATGACAGTGGTGCTGTTGTTTGTTGAGGTATTAAAGATGACAGCAGCTAGAAGAAGCTTAACATGTTGTCTGCATGGCTAAATGGAATTATTTTCTCTTTTAAAGAACATTTAAGGTGCGTGACACTCCAGGATTTGAAGACTTGGTATGTTGAGTATGTGAGGAGGAACACTGAGACATGGATGCACTAGTATAGCTTTGGCTGAGAGACTCATGTATTGCCTGATGTTTCTGAGCAGTTCACAGCCACAGGACTGGGATGCTGCTGGAAGTGAAAGATAAACCTCAGACAGATGTTGAGCTGATGGTGATGTTGTGGGAGCCTGACCACAAGGGTCAAAGAAAACAAAGCAGAGGCATTTGTGATTTGGAGCTTGTCTCATTAGTGGAGGAAGTCAATGTTCAGCATAAGATGAGTGTTGAAGAGATATCAACCAAATCAGAAGGGTTGACCTGAAAAGCAACGTCGCCTCCAATGGTCAGTCAAAATTATAGTTTGTAATCAGCAAGAGTCACGAGTCTGACAGTTCACAAAATATAACAGACTGAGAAGAATGGATGAGCAGAGTAAAAATAGGCTGCTTGAAAAATTTGAGTTGTGGTTTAGGTGGGCGCTGCTCCCAGACTTAACTTATTAATTTCATTCAAGTACAGTGTAAAATATGCAAATCTTAGAGGTCACAACGATACTAAATAGACATAAATTAGACACAAGAGTAAATTGTCTTTTGTGTTTCAAAAATGCCCTGCGCTGCAGACATAACTCAAATCTTTTTGCAAACATTGTGTGAGGTTAGAGTTAGCTATGTCTCAGCCAGGATAACCAAGCTGGTCTCCTCCATGCCAGGTGAGCGCCTGCGTAAAAAAAAAAAAAAGAAAAAAGGTTAGCACCACCAATTTATGCAATTTGGTAGTAACAGATCTCACATCACCCATGAGAATGAATGAAATGGCAACCTAATGTACCTATTGTTGCTTGATGTTGTATGTGTATCTAATTGTGCAACAGTGAAAAATTACTTCTTGGTAATATATTTATGAAACATCAAGCCAGAGCTTTTCAACTGGCAAATGAGGCTGGTTCAGCTCTGAGTGCCTTGAAATGAGATTTGATGTGAATTGGCAGCACACAAACAACCTAAATGTAATTGAACACCAAAGGTTGATGAGTCATCCAGTACCTCTCTAATAAAATAGAAAATGCTTCAGTCTAATTTTTCTTTAATGTTCAGGTAGAGATGTGATTTAAACCAGAACTTTGAATACATAACCTGCTCCATAGCAGGAGCCGGGCCAGCTGGCAGCGCTGCCTGCCCTGGGACAGGATCATAGAAGGGCCAACAGCCCATGGCATTCTGTAACTGGTAGGAAATAAATACATATTTACCATTTAAAGACATGACTAATCTTCCCCCTTAGACTTCTCTTCCATTACACCCCTAATATCTGCTCTATACTTTGGTTTTTACATTTTTCTTCTAAGAAAAGGTTCTAAATTACTTTCTTGCCATTTTCAACATATAGTGATCATTTAAATAACATAGCAAGTATATACATATAACAACATATACATAAACTAGTGATGTGAATCAATTAAAATATTTAATCAGGTTAATCACACTCTGACACTGTATTTGAAAACCACTTGTTTTATTCATCCATCCATTATCATTCATCTATCCATTGATCCATTACTGTTTGTAATCCAAATGTTCTGTGGACAACAGGCTCATTCAATAAATTTGGATACTTTTGAAAGGTGATTTCTGTATTTCAATTAACCAAATAAAGCTCATTATTTAGATTAATTCCACACAGACTTATGGTTTAAAACCTTTTATATCTGTTAATTTTACAACAGCTAATAAAAGCATGACATTTAAGATTAGAATATTGCATTTGACCAATAAAAAATATTTTGATAAGACATGTGGCTTAAGGAAAATTATCCCGAAATGTTATTTTGAAAAGGTACTTTTAATTTGTCAAGCAAGCCTAATCAGAACACATAATCTACTTTACATGATATGACTGTAAGCAGAATTTCTTTGAATTTGGAGATTACTTGGGTTTTTGCCGACATCTGCTGTAAATTGTATGTCAGTGGCTCCATTCAAATATGTGGGAGTTTGTGTAAAATGGATATTATTCTAATTTAAAAGTGAGAATGAAAATCCAGGAAGTAAGCTTGCAAAAAAAGCCAACAAGGTCAAAAAATAAATAAACCTGTCAATTACTGCCAGATTGTTAAAGAACAAATGAACAATGCTTTTCAGCTGCCTGTTTTGGTGACCTGACAAAAAGTTTTTGCTTTCATCTCAGTGTTTCAGATGTTCTTTGTAGTAAACATACTGCAAAGATAAAAAGGACTGAACCCAGCAGGAGGAGGTACTGTAGCCTACATGTTTGAAACTATCCTTTATAATGTTGTGATAATGGTGGTTTGCTTGGATAATGATCTTAAACAGCAATTTAATGTTTGAATGTACACACATAATATTATAAAGATCGGGGAGCATGATGTGCTGTTTGCTTATTTGCCGTTAATATTTATCTATAAATAAAACATCTTTTGCAACCCAGATTTAGATAAGAATTTTGAGATTATAATGAATTCAACGTCTGAGACACACAACCACCAACTCTACTGAAATCTAACGTGAACATACTGTAGAGCAAGATCAACCAGTTGCTTGGCTATATGGCCCATGGCAGCTTTGCTCTAGAGATCATAGGCATAAACATGTAGACAGCTCATAGAGCAGGTCAGCCCATCGCTGCGATAGGTCACAGTGTCTGCCACATCTGCCTGCAAACACTAATATATTCGGAAGTCAAACAAGCACCTAAGACATTTATAACTTTTGATGTGATTATTCAGTTTCTTGCTTTCTGAAAAAAGAGCACAATATTGTTGTATTTGATACAAATGATCAATCATTTTCATATTGACATTGATGAACACATATACAAACACACAACCACAGTGGTTGTGTGTTTGGGGGGCATACATGAATTTAAGTACACTATTTTATGAACAGGTGTTCTGTTTATCCGTGCGATGGATAAACTGCTACGGCTTGTAAATCCACAAGGTAGGACGGATTTATCTTGTGGATTTACCTTTACCACAAGGTAAATCCGTCCTACCTTGTGGTAATGTGCATGCACACATCGATGCTACGTCACATACTGCTTACTCAGCAGATTTCTTATAAATATGTCCTAACTGTGGAAGTTTTGTTTCATGTGTTTTATTTCATCAAAGACTTCAGTAAGCTTTATTTAATTTATTTTATACCTGGCTTTCATGAGGCTGTTGTATTACTTCATGTTTTTACTTTACATGACAGGCAGCTTGTAAACATATTTATAAATGGCTTTTGTTTGCTGTCTGCAAAGTCGTTACTACTGTAAACAAGTCATTGTTTGGCAGTTAATCGCGACAAAATACGTTGTTTTTTGGGCTAGTTTGTCCCTATATTTTAAAATATCTTAGTTTAATTACACTCTTTTTTTATTATTAAACGTTGCTAAATAGATGTTAGGGATACTATGTGGGATTGAAGCTGTGTGATAGCGTTGTAATATTAGTATATATCAGTGTTGTAGTACTTGTGACCGATCTCGAGACAATTTGTTCATGCTCTCGGTCTCGTCTCGGACTCGGGATTTTATTTCAAGACCTGTCAAGACCGCAACTGTGGAAATATCACTAAACTTACAGCATACTGTCCAGTTTTTTTGTTAACATGTTTGTCTCACCATGTATATTAATCATATTCTATCATTTCAGGAACACGATGACCTGGACCTGCACAGTTCGGTGGACAGATTGTGGCTGCGCTGCATTTATCTGTGTTTAATTTAATTCCAATAAAAATGTGTTCCCCCTTTCTGATACTGTTTTATTCTTACAAACACCTTTGTATTTTTAAATATTTTTTAACAGGTAGGATATTCTAGTAAAAGGATTAGTGCATAAATCTACAGCTTTTCATTTTAAAGGAGTAGGATATTCAGATGACAGAAGTGATCTTCTTGTGGTTTCATCGTGTACAGGGGTGATTCTAGGATCTGACCGTAAGGGGTCCTTAGCCCTTATTAGGGCTAAGGACCAAGAGAAGTTATTTGTTGGTGTATTTTTCTAAATGTCATTGCTTATTTACATACATTCACATAAGAAATTAAATAGTTTTGTCCAACTAAAAGTGTTAACAACTACATTTGGTCTGGAAGAAATGAAGAAATGAAGAGACCACTCCCCTGAACCCCATTGAAAACCTCCTGGTTATTCCACCAAATATTGATTTCTGAACTCTTCCTGAGTTAAAACATTAATTTTGTTGTTTCTAACTGAATATAAGCTTGTTTTCTTTGCATTATTCAAGGTCTGAAAGCACTGCATCTTTTTTTTGACTTTTTCTCATTTTCTGAAAATAAATACTAAGTTTTTGCTTGGAATTTCAGAGACATGTTGTCAGTAGTTCAACAATCTTCATTTTATTTAAAAATGTACCTATAAAGAGTAAAATCAGAAGACTGATCATTTTTTCCAAAGCTGTATATATATGAAACAGAATCAGTCTACATCATACCTCCCAACATCTGCTAACATTAATGATAGACAAGCAGCTGTGGAGTGACACAGTCCTAGTGGAGTCTGTTCCCTGGAAATTAAAATACAATCTACTCCAAACTATACATTTCCTGTCATTTTAAGAGCATTTTACTAAATTCGTGGGATTAATAAACCTTAAACCAGTTTATTATCAAGGTTAATATCATATAAGTATGATATTTGAAAATCATACTTAGAATTTGCGTTACCATTATTTTATCTGAACATTATGCAGGTGTTGGCCTTCTTTCTTTAAACAAGAATGTTTGTCCATCTATGGAAAAGTGAACATTATGAATCAGGGTTTTACTATTTCAGTTCACAGTTCATGAAGTGGATTTGTCATAGTTTCAGTACAAAACACCTTTTTCTTCGCAAAGAAACATCCTGACCCTAACATTCTGTGCTGTTCTATAATTTGACTTTATTTAAGTGACTCCAGAGAGATTTGGAAAATTAATTACAAAGCAAACTTCAAAAAACAGCAACAAGAGTAATTAACAAAGCTAAGGACCAGGATCAGACTAACCCATTGTTCATCCAAATAATTTGCACACTTGCAACATTTTGTACTGAACAACTACAAAATAATATTCAAATAAATAAAGCCAATGCTGTACACAATTTGTATTCATAAATATCACAAAAATAATTCAAAATTAAGTACTGCATTGCCCATTGCAAAAAATCGCTAAGCATAATATTGTGCATTACAAGTTGCCATTTGAATACAGGTCCCAATGATACAAGTCTGGCATCATATTGTGGGAGGAAATTGTACACATTTAAAGGGAAAGAATATAAGGTAAGAGAATTGACAAAGATTCTTGGATTCATATTTTTAAAGAAATAGGGTATCTTAAATTTAATGTTGTTATTAAACTGAATTTTTATGATGGTCAGAAAATAATAAAAATGACAAGTTCCCCCCCAAAACACTAATGAAAAATAAGTTTTTCACACCATGTTCCATGTTGGGGGAACAACAAGAAGCCTTTTTTTGTCAACACCCTGCAATCAGATGGCAGAAGATGGCCTGGATCTGTCTGGCTGATGACGGGTTGTTATTCCAGCCCCTTGTAGCAAACACAAACTCAACATTTACTTACACACTGAAATCACATGGCAGTCTTCAAAAAGAAGGCTGTGCTACATAGTTAAGATGGAATGAGCCTGGGCATTGGTTACATGTCCAAGGTATCTCAATTTTATTTTATTTTGCTTGCTCATTATTGAGCTCATGTCAAGCTCTCTCCTCCCTGGCACATTGTGGAATATAAAGTGTGTCCAGACACTGGTTAGCTACAGCAAGTCGTGTTGTACTCATGCTCCATGCTAGCGCACTCCATTCAGACAAAAGAAGCTGGCTGTTAGCTACTTTGCTATATCAACAGAGACACAGCGTCCTACTGTGGTTGGGTGGATCCGTAATGCGACATGCAGTAAACTTGCAAATAGGAGCAGCAAAGAGGCACAACTTAAGAGCATTTTAAAATTACATTTTGAGCATTCTCAAAATGCTCAAAATGTAAAATTCTCAGGGCTAGAAATTCTAAATCTGTGTAGAATTGATGCTTTTTCTGCACCACTAGTTGGAACAATTCCATAATCACTCGACTCTGCCACTTCCAAATTGGTGGCAACATTGACCAAAAATTTAGTGCTCAATGAGGCACCTCTGGAAATATGTCTGTGATGAAAATCATATCCTTCTTGATGGACTGTCCTAAGTTAGGATGGGCTCTGGATCAGAACAGATGAATAATACCACCTGTGGGTTAGGAAAGCAAATTAACTTCAGACCTTTTTCATACAAAAGCTTTCATAATTATCCAGTGATCAAAGTGTGAACTGGTTGACGGAAGCAGAAGTGTGATGACTGATGGCAGAGACCTTGGCAGTCTGATCCTCAGCTACAGAGGCTGGCTCTCAGGAGGTGGAATGTCACCTCTCTGGTGGGGCAGGTGCCTGAACTGGTGTGTGAGGTTGAGGCATGGCTGTGGCTCTGAAACCAGCCTCCTAGAGAGGGGTTGGACAATTCTTCTTAGTGTTCATATTTATATTTATTTCTTGTTTATAATTATTTTTTGCTACTATAGTTTTATTAGGTTTCATTATTCTGATTATTATTTTGTGTTTTTTTTTTTGTTGTGCTTTTAAGCCATTATCCATCATTATTTTAAAACACAATTTTTTGGGAAGCTAGCAATATGCGCCATACTTTCAGCTAAAGTAACGGCAAATAAACGGTTGATTATATGGAATACCTTCTGGAACACTAGGGGGGCCCACAGACCACCTGTAATCTGGAACCCCAGTTTGAGAAACACTGAGTTAGCTCATCAGCTCAAGTCTTTTGTTCAGCATTCAATCTCAGCATTCAATTTAAGTCTCTTTCTCACTCACTACTGGCCAGATTCTCCCATCCTTTCCTGTATTCTCCTTGTGCCTCCAGGCTTTCTTTGTTTTTGTTTTTTTGTTTTTTTATTTATTTTGCTTTGGCTTACTTCTTGTTTCTTCCCTGCTTCACTGTGATTTTTGTAAGTTTGTTCATCATTTTTCCGTTAAAACAATTTTTCAACATGATATACACACCTAGTAACAGTGTGCTTTTTGGTCCAACTTCTAACCTACAACTCACAATAAGAAGTTATTATCTTGTATCGAAAGAGCAGAGCAGCAATCTAGAGTAGCGGTTATTACAGCTAGAAACAAGAGATCAGGCCCAAAACTGGAAGTGGTGATGGATCAGACCTGAACCTTCAGAGCCACATGAAGACAGTTACAAAGTCGACCTTCTAACATCTAAAGAATATTTCCAGAATTAAAGGACTAATGTCTCAGCAAGATCTAGAGAAATTAATCCGTTTATCTTTAGTCACATTGATTCCTGCAACAGTGTCCTCCAGTTGCAGATGATCCAGAACGCTGCTGCTGGTGTTCTCACTGAAACCAGGAAGATAGAGCACATCATCCAGTTTTAAAGTCCTTCCACTGACTTGTTAGTGGAAGCCACATATCATGACCCGAATGACAACCAGACCTCCTCGGCGCCAATTACAACGGCTGAGTGAAGTACAATCAGAAAGTCTCATTGAGAATGTGAATGCAGCATTGAGACCAACACCCAGAAAGTACAGGCAGATGCCCATACCTGAAGCACTCGAAACTGCCAAACAGAGACTCCAAGCCTTGGAGCCTCTTTGGAATGTAACCATCACTGTGACAGATGTACAAGAAAGAGTCTCAGGTATGAAAAACTGGACAGCACCAGGGCCTGAACAAGATCCATGCCTGCTGGCTAAAGAAACTCACTGCCCTCCATGAGCGACTGGCAGGCCAAATGAACCAGCTGCTACAAAGTGGGACTCACCCTGAATGGTTAACTGAAGGGCGGACAATCCCACCTGTGCATGGCTTGGATTGATTACAAGAAAGCCTATGACTCAATGCCGCATACTTGGATCATTGAATGTTTAGAGATGTATAACATCAACAGGACTCTGAGAGCCTTCATTGCAAACTCAATGAGGCTGTGGAAAACCACCCTTGAAGCCAACTGCAAACTACTTGCACAAGTGTCCATCAAATGTGGCATTTACCAAGGAGATGCTCTGTCCCCGCTACTGTTCTGCATATGCCTGAACCCCCTCAGCCAAATTATCAACAAGACTGGCTACGGATACCGACTCCATAGCCAGTCTCCATCAGTCACCTTCTCTACATGGATGACATCAAGCTGTACGCCAAGAGTGAGCGAGACATCGACTCACTGATCCACACCACCAGGATCTACAGCACGGACATTGGGATGTCATTCAGACTAGAGAAGTGTGGCCGGTTGGTCACAAAGACGGGGAAGGTGATCAAATAATAACCGAAGAGGCTGATATCAGTAAATCCTACCAATGGCTGGAAAAAGCTGGACTCAAGGACAGCACAGAGGCCCTCATCCTGGCCGCCCAGGAACAGGCCCTAAACACCAGAGCAATAGAGGCCCAGATCTACCACACCAGACAAGACCCAAGGTGTAGGTTGTGCAAGGAGGCCCCTGAGACAGTCCAGCACATAACAGCAGGGTGCAAGATACTGGCAGGGAAAGCGTACATGGAACGACATAACCAAGTGGCGGGCATAGTGTACAGAAACATCTGTGCAGAATATGGACTGGAAACCCCGAGATCAAAGTGGGAAACACCCCCAAAGGTGGTGGAGAACGCCAGAGCTAAGATCCTGTGGGACTTCCAGATCCAGACAGACAGAATGGTAATGGCGAACCAACCAGACATTGTCGTAGTGGATAAACGACAGAGTAAAGCCGTTGTGGTAGATGTAGCAATACCAAGCGATTGCAACATCAGGAAAAAGGAGCACGAGAAACTAGAGAAATATCAGGGCCTCAGGGAGGAACTGGAGAGGGCCTGGAAGGTGAAGACCACAGTGGTGCCTGTGGTCATCGGGGCCCTCGGGGCAGTCACCCCCAAAATGGAACAATGGCTACAACAGATCCCAGGAACAACATCAGACATCTCAGTCCAGAAATGTGCAGTCCTTGGCACAGCCAAGATACTGC
>VMRN01000097.1:580256-597556 GCA_010277015.1 Poeciliopsis turrubarensis
AAAAAAAATTTTATATAGTTTATATTAAAATATCCCTCCAGAGTACTAGATTATATTTACAACATAAATATGCAGTTTCACTGTCTTTTCTTCACAGTATGTAACAAGCACTGATACTGCCATGTTCATTGACACTTTTGAGAAATAAATAAGGGTTTTGAACAAGAGTAGAATAAAAATGAATTGAACTGAATAGGCACAGCCTTTATTGTTTCAGGTGAACAATAAAGGTGAAAGGTGAAATTCAGATGATTGCAGTTAATTTATGGTGTTTTGCTATTTCTGTAAACTGTCTATGAGAAATTTATGACGATTCGAGAAATGTACCAAAGCAACAGAAAAAATCATAAATACAAGTAAATTATTATCAGCAGAACACCGTGGTTTAAATGAACTGCAGTGAAAGCTGCACTCCTCTAGCAAAAGCATAAAATTCAACAGATTGTTCTTTATTTCAAAACTCTGTAATAATAAACTACTATTTCTGAGGACCTATAGAGACAGGAGGCCAAAAATTGCAATGTCAAAATTGGTGTCAAAGAAACCAAACTGACTATGTTCCATTTTCGAGTGAATTCTTGAAAGTTCAATTATTTCAAACCTGTAAAGACGTACTAAACACAAAGCCACAGCAGCTCTTCAGGAACATGTCATACAATGCTGGAAGAAGGTTTGGTTCAGATTCATACCGGGTGAAACCAGTAGGTCAGATCAATAAAGCATGGTAACGATATAGTGGACACTGGAGGCAATTTTCAGTTAGATATCATATCTAAACCATAGCGACATATAAAGCACCTGGGGTGACAGATTATCAATACTACTATTATCTGACATGTCAGAGGATGAGACAGAGCTTTGCCGTCACGTCGCATCACAACATTGTTGTGGATTCTCTTTGCAGTCTGAATAGATGGCTCATGTTGCTGGATTCACACTCTGTGTGTGAGCATTTAAAATTAACTTTAATCCATGTGATGACAAGACAGAGTGTGAAGTAAATCGTGTTCCAAATTATTATACAAGTGATAGTTTCTTGGATTTTCTTAAATGGTCAATGCAAATGATGGTCAGTATCATTTTCAAGTCATGAATTATTACAGTATAAATCAAATTTTACTGAACAAAGCTCCCCATGAGAACAATACTTCTTCAAAAAAAA
This sequence comes from Poeciliopsis turrubarensis, assembly GCA_010277015.1. Taxonomy (NCBI): domain Eukaryota; kingdom Metazoa; phylum Chordata; class Actinopteri; order Cyprinodontiformes; family Poeciliidae; genus Poeciliopsis; species Poeciliopsis turrubarensis. The sequence goes on from VMRN01000097.1 coordinate 581,419, forward strand.
AAAAAAAAAAAACTCAAAATACACTGTTCCCAATTATTATGCACAGCAGATTTTCTTAACATTTTATGAACTGCAAACAGTCATTCTTTGAATGTGCAGCATTCATATGTGCTAAAATCAAAAGCTATTTCAATCAAAAACATCATAAGCATCTATAGCAACTGCTTGTGTAAACCTGGATAAGTAGATCTTATCACAAGTTGGATTTGAGCATTTTTTTTTTTCTGTTGAATATTAAGACTCAAGAATGAGCCATCATAGAAATCTATGCTGAATTTCAGGTGGTGGATGGTGCTGATTGGATGTTTAGACTGTCTTCGTTACAAGCTGCCGCAATGCTGCTAGTTATAAATTAGCCATGTACCCTTCTGCAGGCTTGGGCAGTATTGTCATCGCCCTGCTGCTTCAACAGTAGTGCACCGGCTTTCAGAAGGAGAGAAAATTAGAATAAGAGCAATATTAGGCTGAAAGGAGTTTAATTAGCAGGTTTTGCTGCATTACTGAATCGTGTGTTAATTATTACACAAGTTGCCAAACGCCAAGGTAGCAGATCCACAAGTACCTACTAGCTCATGAGAACTTCTCTTCTTTTTCTTCTTGAAAGCTTGTTCATAATTGATTGCAGCATAGTTATAAACAAAGTCCTGGCAGCCTCTTCTGTTTTGCAGTTAAAGAGCTAAATTGATCCATCCAGCTAATTTTGTGTATGGCTCTATTTCCTACCATCTATCCCAACGCAGGCTGAGGAAAGAACGGACGATTTGTTGCTACTTTACATGAAACACTTCAAATAAGACATAGTTAGAGTCAAACTGACCTATCTGGTATTTTTAGAACTGAACAGAACTGGTTTCCTTTTCCTGTATTCACATACAGGAAATATATATATTTCCTGTATGTGAATATGTGAATATGTGTGTATGTGAATATGTGAATAAAAAATATCACATACACATACAGCTGAATTAATTTCCAGGTGTAGAAATGAATAACACAACTGTTATAACACAGTTGTATTACATGTACAAATGAGAAAGTTTGATTAAAAATGTTGTTGCTCTTTTTGAGGAGCTTATCGCTCTTTCAGTTTTGTTGTAAGAGTATGGTTTTATTACTCCAATAATTTATTGCAAAATATATGATCATTTCTGCAATCTTTTGCTTTACTAATGATGTCACATGTAGATGCATTACTTTATCTTCTATAAATGCCATTGTCACATTTGCTGTCTCTGTATTTATGATTTCATCCATCCATCATCATACCCCCTTATCCCTAGTGGGGTGGGATGGGTTATTGGTGTCTTCCTCCAGCAGTGAACAGGAGAGAGGCGGGGTCACCCTGGACAGGTCACCAGTCCAACACAGATTTATGACTTCATGCATTTCCATATAGCGTCAGCACTCCTTTGCTGCCATTTTACCTCCTCTGCCATTTTACTTGGTTTTCAGTCTCTTCTTGTTATGTCTCATATTCATCATGTTCACTGTCTGCTTCAATGAGAAATAGAACAAAAAGGTGCAGATTGCTTGGCAGAGCTTTGTGTACATTTATTTATATCTTAGCATTAGAAATAAGTTTGGGTTTTTTGTCTTTTTGCGAATACAAAGTCATTTTTGGCTTTATAAAGTAAGAAAGGTGATAGAAGGCTGACTTCGGGTCAGAGTTCACCACTACACCAGATTTTGGGCTGATCTCTCGTGTCCAGCTGTAATACCTGAAGCTGTATGATGAGTTGTGACTGTTCCTTTTAGGTCCAAAAATAATTACTTTAGTCTTATTTCTGTTCAGCTGAAGAAAGATCTGGCACCTTTATATATTGATATGTTCACCTGATGGACATGAGTCTGAAGCTCAACTGGTGACTTAGTGACTTGTCCATGTTGCACTGCCTCCTCAGCAAAGTCTGGACTCAGTGGCTCATTACTCTTGGTCAGCCCAGATCAACAGTCCTTTCATCATGTGTTTCTTCCACATGGATCTAATTCTCCCTCAAGTGGACACAAGCTGTTTTTTGTTTTTTTCAGATCTCAGTAATACTTTGTGAGAATATTGGATAGGAAATTGAATCAGTTCTGTGTTTACTGAACGTTAAATATTTTATTTAAGTGAGTCAGTCATAATCTGTATTTTTGTTCCTCCATCCATTGTCTGTTCACCCTTGTCCTGAGTGGGGTCGGGAGTTGCCGGTGCCCATCTCACCAGCTGTGTTCTGGGGACGAGGCGGGGTCACCCTGGACAGGTCGCCAGTCTGTCGCAGGGCAACACAGAAACAAACAGGACAAACAAACCATGCACACACACACTCACACCAAGGGAGAAGGTGGAAAGACCAATTAACCCAACAGTCAGAGAACACACACATGCACAGGGAGAACATGCAAACTCTGTGCAGAAAGGTCTAGGAATCAAACCCAGGACCTTGTTGCTGCAAGGCAGTCACTCTTCACTTTGGATTTATTTCCTTTAAGACTTTCCATTTTGAAATGTTCAAAAATACTGTGTGTTTACTGTTTTTCTTTTTTTTTCTTATGGTAAAATTCTGGCAACTACAGTTGCCGGTAAGTTGCTATAACGTTTGTTTTTATAATAAAATTCAATAATGTATCACACAGTTCAATAAACAGTCTGTAGTTCACATAAATGATGTTTGTCAAAATATTATACCATAATGCTTCATACAGTATGGCAGCATTTACTACAGTTCAGTTCTGGAACTGAATTTTAAAATGATTTATACTCTTTATTTTTTATGTCTGTTTGTTTCACAGTGCATTCACTGCATTTATTTGACGTTTTAACCAGGAAGCCAAAGCCCTTCTCTTTAACTATCTGATTTAAGCTGTAGAATTATTCAGTTAAGAGGTCACCACTGAGTCCTAAAACAAGGGTGCTTTCACAGTACATACAGAAAACTGATCATCGCAAACAGACTAACACATAAAATGATTTCTACCTTGAAGTAAAAGCAGTGGAGAAACAGATATTTATCCTAATGATGCTACAGCTCCATTTTGTCCTTGCATTGCTCCATTTTCTTCCTAGGTCCTTTGTTTTGATGCATGCCAAGGCTATCAGGAGAGAGAATGTTTACTGTGGGAATATGATGCAGCAGGGACAGACAGCATCTCTGTAGCCAGAGGCTGCTCTCAGTTTTCAGTTCTGCAAATAAAATCCAGAGTGAGGAGAGAAAGGTCTCCTCACTAATTTCACACAGTAACTCAAATATCTGGGAGCATGTATGTTGCCACACACACCCAGAGAGCGCGGCACCATTTCCGAGCGTCTCTCTCACCTCTCTGCCAGAACGCATTCAGATAGAAACACTGCCATCTGCTGCTTCCTTCCCAAAGGGATACCCTGAACTGGAACATGAACGAATCATTGTATTAAACAGTGCTGGTGAGGTGCTTGATGGAAGGTGACTGGCCTTATCGATTACAGTGACTTCCCTTTCTTCCCCCCAGTGGGGTTGTCTGTTTCAGGCATAGAGGCTCTGCAACGCTGAGCTGCAGCCACAGCTCACTAAAACCGACAAATGAACCCCAGCAGGGATCTTTCCTCAGCTTTATTACTGAGTCACTGGGAGGACTCCCAGGGCACTTCTGAAGAACAACATTTGCCTTCCAAAGTGACATCAGCCTGCGTTAAATGAGTATTAATCCTGGAGGCGCCAAGTTTAGATGAAAGTTTTAAGTCGGTTTTGGTACATGGCATGTCAGCACCATGACAAACGTCCTGCAGGCAAATTTAACTCCCAGACACAGGGACCTGCTGCAGCCCTCTGATTAATGTCAGGGTTTTTACATCTGCTCAGATTCGTCCTCAAAGCTCTACCAGTAATTAAAACTCTAAGCTCTGAGCGTCACAAACTGGAAAGTTCACAAAATATTCAAGTTTGAATGTTTGAACTATAATTAATTATAGGAGAAATAGTTTGACTCATGGTGGTTCAATGTTGTTTGAGTGGGTAACTTAATGTAGCCTGTCCATTGCCCTCCTGTGCTATTCCACTCGACTCAAATCTCGCTTCCCAGATAGTCTGGGCTTTCTCCCGTTCACTTGGATTTCCTCAGGTAAATTTTCAATCGGGCCAATCAGCAAACAGAAGGAGAAGTTCTGAAAGATTACGTTGTTGTTCTGCACTGTTATAGAATTGCAGTCTGCCTACAGTTTTAGGAATGGCAGCAGATGAAGTGAAGAAAGCCATTCAGTCAGTGTTGGTCACGTTTCCAAATATTGAATTAACCTGAACAACTGCTTTGTTTGGAGGATTGACTCTTCTCTTTTGCAGGAGGGTTGTTTACAATCCAGGCAACTTCCAGTAAGCTTCTTAGTGTTGAACTGGCACATTACATACATCACAGACAAAAGTTGGTGACTGGATAAAATTTAAAACTTCAACACAGTCCATGCCTCCAGGAAGCAATTATATTGTTGACCATTGGGCAACATTTACTGCTTTTAAAATGTATACCAGTGTTGGTATATGTGATTGTTTACGGAATGGTTATTTGTAACCCAGGGTAAAATCTGCTCTTAAGTAATCTTGAACTGTGAACTGAATTGGACAGTGGTGAATGAAATGCTAATTTCTAATTGTTTCATATTGAGTTTAATGTAGTATGTTAAATGCAAATATCTTTATTTTGTCTGAAGACATACTGATTTGTGGATATAATTGCATGTATTTTTCTGATTCGTATACTCAACCATTGAAGAATAGTCTAGTCAATTACCAGCATGTTATGTTACTAGTCTTGCACATTTGAATGCAGGCCAGGTGATTATTTTAAGGTTTAAAGAATGGCGAGTGAAATCTGGCTGGGAGCCAGGAGAACCTGCAGATCCCTCCAGACCAGTCTGGTAGGAGGCTGGTACAGTCTGCGCTCCATCTCACCTTCATTATTCATCTCTTCTCTAGTGTGAACAATTTGCACTTGGACATTTCCCCCTCAAATAATTGGACAAATAAAGTCATGGACTCTTTATTCAACTGGACATTGTGACATCTAGTGGGGAAATTTGTGACTGTCTTTTTGCATTTTTGAGAAACGTGCACATTTATCCTGAAAGTTAACTGCAGTACTGTGCATATAATTGTGTTTATTTTATGAAATTTTCTATGTATGTTGTGGTGTTCACTTGGTACTGGAAGCAGTCATTCTTTGTATTGTGTTGGTTATTACGCAATAGCCAGCCCCGCCCTAACCCTCACAACTCCTCTGGGCTGACTACTGACCAGCTCTCCGTCTAATGGGTCCGGAAAGTCCCTAAAACCTGGGTATTACCCTGCTGAAGGACAATCTGTCTAAGCTGATGTCTAGAGAGGCTCGTATAGCTCTAACTACCTCCGATCCAGAAGTTATGACCCTTTTCAGTTAAGAGGCAATCAGTTGAGTAGCCCTCGCAACTGCATAACCCCAATAACCACTTCTGTTAACGGTAGCCCCCTCTCTAAGAATAACGAGCACTTGTTAACGGCTAGATTAGTTTTAGTGACTTGGTAAGTCCCAGGGTCATTATTTTTATTTCTACTAAAGGAAAGTCCGAAGCCACCATTTTGGCTTCGGATTTGGTTTTACTATAGATAGAAGAACTAATACTGATAAAAATGACTCAATCAATTTCAATGTCCACAAACCTCATTGGAATTGTAATATGTATATGTTTATTTAAGCAAGCTTTAAGCAGGAGTAAATGGCAAACAGATTAATTATCAATGATTACAAATCTTTAAGAATAAAATTTTAAATCTAAATAGAATCAACATAAATCTTTCCTAACACCTTTCCCTAAATGGCGCCATCTATTTACTAAAGTAGGCTTTTGGGGTGCAGGCAAACTCATACCCAGATGGTAGAGGATCTCGGCAACAGAAAGCTTGAATATTCTTGGACAGAGTCTCGTCTTTGCGTGACGAATCCTCCTTTGAACATGAGCAAAGCAGACTGGTAGTTGTCTTTCAAACCTCCCAAATCTTCACCACTTGTGTGATCTTTGTCCGGTCCCCAAATCCGTTGCAATAAATCTTGAGATCTTTGGGTTGAGAGCGGAGCCTCAATCGAACTAGGAGCCAGAGCTGTTGGCCATCGGGTCCCGTCTTTTGTCCAGCAAAGTGTAAGTTCGTCCTCCCTCTGGATCCTGGTTGAAGCTCCTCGGTGTCCTCTTGGCCCGCTGCTGCTCGATCCACTTGCTGAAGACGAAGAACCTCAGCTTTTATATGTTATACAGACACATAATTCGTTTTTATATGTTATACAGACATATAATTCGTCAACACAACTTTTTTGTAATACATTTCTTCAATCATCACTTCTTAATACTTATTACTTTTGATTCAGTATGATTATATTTCCAACTTATGATTTCATTGTTTGACTGATTTATATAATTTTCAACAATCAACTACACAACTTACTACATAATTATTTGAACATTCAACATAGTACATTTTTCCATAATCAACATTGGATCATCATACAAGATGACTTCAGTCTCTCAGGCCAGTTATGATCTGTTTTCTGCGTGACCCTGGACAGATCTCACCTCCTCATACCAGTTTTCTCGACAATTGTCATTAATTACCGATGACAGCTCCAGTAGTTGTTCCTAGCCTTCTGATTTAGCCTTTTCTAATCAGTGCTGCATCCTGGATGCCACAGCTGTGGTTGTGATCCTTTTCCCATCTACATGCAATCAGAAGCAGAAGACATGAAGAACAAGATGAACATCAGACCTGCATGACCTCATAAGGTATATTTTATTATGGAGTTGTGTTGACTAATAGAATGTAAAAGGCATTTTATTATTTAAATATCTGTAATATATTCAGACAGAAACTGTTCTTTGATAGAAAGAGGGTAAAGATGGTCTCTTCTTCTCAAGTAAATAACTTTCTATCAGTAGATGTTAAATTAAAACTGAAATAATTTAGTTAAAAATGATTTTAGATTAAATTGAGTTTTATATTTAGTTTTTTGTTCATGTGTGTGCTTCCATTTAAGCAGTTTCTTCTTGCTTGTCTCAGAATTTCAAGGCTTTGACTTCTTTTCCTGACGCAGGTCCGTCTGTCCTCTATGACTGTGTGAAGGTGGCAATCACAGCCTGGGTTGTATTTTAGATTACTCTGTGTTATTTCAGTCTAGATTTGCCACCTTGGGAGAGAATTTTCCCTCAACACTTTTACAGGCCCATGTTTCTTCAGCAGAATAGCTTTATTTTACTTCCTTGATTGAAACTTAGAGACCTCTCTTGTTGTGATGTGTCCAGTATCTTTGTGGAAGTTTGTTAATAAACTTATTCCACTGCTGTCCTCCCTCCATATCTAGTTCAGCTGCACATACAAAGTCTGCTTCAGTCATCAGTCTAAGTTCAGCAGCCATCCTCCCACTGACTGCTGGTTTAATTACGTGCTCTCTACATTATCCCAATTGAGACCAATATTTTCAATGACTGGAATGTTAGTCTGCTAGAGGAAACACTATGATTAATCCTGAATTTACATGCAAACTGTTGCGGGAAATGAAGAGCCAGGGAGGAGTTGAGTTTGAAGAAACTATGTAGTCAAAGACCAAGTGCAAAGGTGACCAACTGCAGTCATAGAGATTTACTCTCTAGCACAGGGGTGGGCAATCCTGGTCCTTGATGCATTCCTCAGTGCATTCAACTTCTCCAGAGTCCTACCAACAGCCTCATTATTTGATTCAGATGTGTTGAATTAGGCCCTCCAGGCCTGGAGTTGCCCACCCCTCATAAAGCTGCATTGCAGACAGGAGGTCCTGGGCTTGAATCCCAGCTTGGCATTTGTCTGCATGTTCTCCCTGAGAATGTGTGGTTCTCACCAGGGACTCCGCTAGGTGTGAGTGGTAGTCTGTCCTGTGTCTCTCATTTGCCCAGAGACAGACTAGTGACCCCGCCTCTCATCCGATGACCACTGCAGACAGGCACCAGCCTGCAGGAATAAGCCCTGAACCTTTCTGGACATCATACCATTATGTTCAGTGGATGTAAACTTCTGGCTGTTAATGTCCCAGTCCACTAAAAGATCTAGTGGCTTCTTCATCTTGAAGCCTTTGTGGAATTTCTATGCATAACCACTGAATAGAAACATGTTTGTTATTTGTCCAGTAATTAAAGGTAAAGTACAATGAAAACATAATTAAATAGCTCATAATTGGCTTGAACTTTGTCAGAAGATCTTGGTGAAAGAATCCGATCTTTCTCTAGAACTGTTCCATTTACAAGTTTCCTGCTCCATCACACCACATTCAAACCATTCCTCAACATACCAGAAAATCCTGCAGAAGTCTGTTAGTGACTCAGAATTACACCCTGACACTTCTACACCAGTTTTCATATTATAACCAGACATTTTCATGCATTTTATTGGAATCTCTATCCACACTCAGAGCTGTGACACATTACAGACACATTGTGAAGAGTCTGTGTATTTGGATTGTTTTCTTGTTTCTCAGTAACTTCAGTTACTGGTACTTTCCTTTCCTCACAGCTGCACTTACATTCTAATCAGCAACCTGCTCCTTGTTCAACTCCCCTGCAGAAATATCATCCCCAGGATTCCCTTGTGCTGTAGCATTTTGGATTGCTCCCTGGGCTTTAACAGTTTGCTTAAGTCAAAGAGAAACTGGAGTTTCAGTTCCTTTCCTGCATTTAGGTTCTCTTCATTATTTCATGCCAATCTCATATGAAAGATCAACACAAAATAAACTGTCCTGCAAAGATGTTTGTTAGCAAACATTAATCAACAAACCAAGAAACCTAGCAGATACACCATTGTGAAGAAAACCAAACAATGTCCCAAATCCTTAACACTTCAAAGATGCTCTGTTGTGATCCATCATCAGGACGGTGAAAGGCTTCAGCTATAGATTTATACAGCTGCAAACCTCTCAAAACATGGCTGTCCACATAAACTAATAGGCAAAGAGATTATTGATCAGAGAAGAAGGAAAGAGAACTCTGGTACATCTGGAGGAGCTGCATTTGGGAAAATCTGTTGGCATGACTGCCAGTAGTTGTGAACTCCATTAGAAATGAGATACATGCTCACAAGTTAAAAAAAATTTACATATCCCTAAAATGAAAATAAATGTAATCTGAAAAGCTTTTTCCTTCCAATTTTGTTCTATATTAATGAGCTTATTTGATCAAGCCTGTTGTGTAAACTCAAGCAAAAACACATTCCTTGTTGCTTGCAACAAAACAAGCCAAACATGCCAAATTCCAGGCCTCCATCTGAGAGCATCCTTAGTTCACTTCACAGTTGCCTTTGTCTTCCTAACCAATAATGTTGACTTAGTGCTTCCAGTGCAGCTCCAGCTCTGGAGTTACAGCTTCATTCTATAAGTAATTTTCCACTGCCTGCTCTCACAACTGATAAGACCTCAGCGGTGCATTATAGCAGACAGCACACTGAGGCAAACATTCCTCTCCAGAGTTCATGTTCTCCACCCTCCATTAGTTCAGTGTGACTGCTCCGGGCTGCTGCGCTGTCAGTTATTCCCTCTGCTTTTGTCTGAGTGGCCTGATGTTCAGCCACAGGGCAGCAAGTAAACAAGCTGCTCTCAGCCACAGCCAGCAGTCTGCTGACCACGGGGGTCAAAACACTCGTCATTTCTTTCTCTACCACTTCTCTACTAGGAAAACTAATTATTTTGTTCTGTTTGTCCATGTGTCTTGAAAGGTACATTAACCAGATGCAAGCTGCTCATCCCCCTAAAGTAGAGGCTGCTTATCTATTGGCATTTAGTAATTTAATGGATCTAGCTGTTTTCAGTTGTACTCGGTGGATATAATTGGGCTGAATGTAAACCTGACCACAACAGACTGCATATCAATGAGCCTACACTGAGTCAGTCATGCATTTAGATTTGAACTTGATGTGTGTTTTATGTGATAGCCCCCTTCCTTTCCCTTTAATTTAGTTTCTATGGAAAATTAAATAAGCCAGAGTGAATTAAATTAACTGAATTAAATCAAAATGGACAGTGCTTTGATGCAGAGTACAGGCAAAGCATGTGTTCTACAGCAGAGGAGGGTCCAAGGCGGGCTGGAGGCTTACTGTCATAATTAAGTGGCGCTCATTCACATGCCAGAGCATTGACGTTAATCACCAGTTTTCAATTTTAAATGTCCGTGAATGCCCTTTGAATCCCTAAAGCCTGAAATCAAAACTAGCTGATCCCTATTACCACATGCTGACACTTCATTTCTGCTGAGATAATATTTAAAAATGTGAACTGGAGTTCAGAGGGGGAGTAGCGGCCAACAGGTTTTAGGGGAAAATGTCAGTGTAAGAAGAAAATAAAGAGATGCACCAAACACACATTCTTTTCTCCTTCTAATCAGGATAAAAGGATGGAATGATTGGAGTTTTTCCAGTCCCTCAAGCAAGAGGAAATCTGGAGTTTAATCCATGCCAAATGTCCTTAGCTTCGTTCCTCAGGGCCTCTGTCATCAGGATAGATCATAGCTGACCGTTGAAAGGCTGGCAAATCCATACACTTGAGCATGGAGAGGTTTAGAAGCAGCGATCTGCTATGGAAGACTGTCTCACACTAACAGAACATCTGTAGGACAGCTGCCCTCAGAATCTGTGTGTGCAGCTCAAGTAAAAGTAATTGTTATAATTGTGCTTCTGACTCGCAGTGTTGTTCAAACCTATCAGGATCAGTATATCAGGGGGCTGTGGGTTCTAGAAATGGTAACTAATACTAAGGATATCTGAAAATCACACATACTCATATGTCAAACACTTAATCCCTAAATCCACAGATCTTGTCATGATGTTCAACATGATCTTTTTTTCCTCCAGCCTATTCCAGCAGCAACCATAGCAAAGCAGCCAGCAAACAGATTCTGTTAGTTTTGGGTCTTTGTGTTTGTCAGTTGATGCCAGCTCCTTCTTTCAATTTTGACACTTGAAATCGTTAAAGCTATGCAGTCTCTTGTTGAAATAATGCAGAGTTAAACTAATACCAACTCTGTAAAGGATCAGATAGACTCAGGGCGAGACTTTAACTCTGCAGAATTTGGCCAAAAAAAGTCTGAAGACTTTTGGCCACAAAAGTCTTCAGACTTTTCCACCAAAAGGACCAGCTTTTGGTGTTTCCAAAGCTGGTCCTGAAAGGCCAGCATCCTGCGTGGTTTGGTTCTGTCTCTGGTTCAACACCACACCTGGATCAAGTGATGGCTCTTTAACAGGCTTCTGCAGCACACTGGACACCACTGAGCTATCATGGGGAGACACTGGTTGTGTCACAAAAGCAACTCTCTTTCAATAATCTGACTGACCGTTTGAAAAAACTCAACAGTGACAAAGTCCAACAAAAAGTTACAGACTGATCTAAAGTTTCAACATGGCTTCCATGCTCTCTGATGCAGTGCTGTGTTTGTGACATGTACTGATCACATTTCTGTCTCTCTTGGCTGCCCACCAACTGCTACTGAACAATCAACAAACCACCTGAACTGTGTAGAGGCCAAAACCCCTCTGCAGATCCCACACATCCTGGACACACCGTGCTTAGAGTTTTACATTGAAGTTGGTGTTACGGAGCACTACTTGCAATAACAGTTTTTTCCTTCATGTTATCATTCTGACGAACACTTGCAGTAACAGACAGATCAATATTATGCATATTTGCGCTAATTTAACCCCATCTTCCACCTTAGTAACGACACTTTATACTTATATTTACATGAAAGAAAACAATTTAATTTTCTGAACTGCTAAAGTCTCCAACCGTTGATTCTTTTTCTATAGTGTGTCCACGATGTTATAATTTCTTGTCATCTTTTCAATTATTCCTGCAGCATTTGCTCATTCTTAATGCAGCCCTCGTGCATTTCCAGTGGATTTTTGTATGCGTGTTTGTGTGTGTGTTCTGAAAAACAAAAACTACTCATCCCAATAGAAGATTCATGAATAAAACTGACACCAGAGGATACAGACAGATGGAACACCATGAGATGTGTGAGATATACTAGTGTTAGACTGAAAGCAACCTCTGACTCACAGGAATTAAAACAGGAAAACATGACTGGACCATTTGGGAAAGAAAAATATTTTAGCAGCAGATCCAGCTGAAACTACAATGTCTTACATAAACTGTACAGAAAAAGCATGTTTTTTGTTGTCTTTTTTCTGCCTGAGATTAAAGCTGTTCAAGCTTTTATGTTTTAGATCAGTTGGCATTGCCAATGATGTTTGTATTTGCTGAGCACCAGAATTTCTATCTAAATAACTTTCTTTATGTCCGGCAGCACTACACTCATTTTTGGGCAGTCCAGATGATTGTAAGGATGCAGAACACACATCCAGTTCATCAAGACTGAAGGTGGAATAAGCATTTATTCAGCCAGTTCTGTACAAGTGTGAACATCATGGGAATGTCCAGGCTTCACAGTGTTTCTGGAAGCAGTTACTGGGTTATGTGTCCCAGATATGAGAGTGTAAATAAACCCCAGAATAAAAACTAAACATCTCAGTGTGAAGAAAATGACTATTGTGTTCCTCATCATTCCTGGCATTTAGGAACTAAAAATAATGTTGGTAATTCCAGTTAGCCTAAAACAGGAAATGCTATTGTCAGACAATAAAAATAATATGTTCTGTACTTTTCTTTAAACTAACCTTCACTACATTGATAGGTAAGATCAGTCTGTCTGAATGAACATTTTCTGGAATTTCAAGTCACAAAGTGTCTGTGATTTCTACTGTTTCAGAGCATCAGAATCTTCAGTTCCAAACTTTAATGCTTCTCTTGCTTCCTTCTCTAAAAATTACAGATCACAAACACTTCTAAAACCCTGTGGGTGCTAATTGCTGCCACCAGAAAGCTATGTCCCCTTTAATTTATCTGGAATGACTTGAAAAAGTTCCCACCTTAATGTGACAGATGCATTTGTGTTCTGAGTCAGGGCCTTAATGTTTTCTGACATCTTCCCTTTGCAGATTAACCCAAACTGACATGGCTCTTATCTTGCGCTCTGCTCACCTTAAATACCTGATCAGCCTTATGCTAAAATCTCCAAATGATTTTATGTCTCATGCTGTGTTGAGGTCAGAGACAAGATATCTAGTCATTACAAAATGTCTCTGCAATGCCATAAGTTGTTTAAAGATGTTCCCATTTTCAGATCATTTGCATTCGATCAAGATTTGTATAGCTATTTGTGTGACAATGTAGTTCAAATTGCTTTACATCATAAAATCAAAAGAATACAAAGTCATGTATTACATCAGAGTCAATTGGAAAACCAGTAAACATTTTACATTTTGTCTAGTGCTGTCATTAAACATCAAAGATGTTGGTCATGTATTACGGTTCCATAGCAACTCTAAACAGGTGGATTTAGCCTTGATTTAAAGAAACTGTTTTTCAGCTGTCTTGCAGTTTTCTGGAACCATGTTCCAGATTTATGCTGAATGCTGCTTGTATATATGTGTCAGTATATAAATGTATGTGTTCTGAATATATAAATAAAAATTCCCTTCTCACCCACCGCGGGTGGTTCTTATCCTCTGAGCTCGGGTCCTCTACCAGAGGCCTGGGAGCTTGAGGGTCCTGCAGTATCTTGGCTGTGCCAAGGACTGCACATTTCTGGACTGAGATGTCTGATGTTGTTCCTGGGATCTGTTGTAGCCATTGATCCAGTTTGGGGGTGACTGCCCCGAGGGCCCCGATGACCACAGGCACCACTGTGGTCTTCACCTTCCAGGCCCTCTCCAGTTCCTCCCTGAGGCCCTGATATTTCTCCAGTTTCTCGTGCTCCTTTTTCCTGATGTTGCAATCGCTTGGTATTGCTACATCTACCACAACGGCTTTCCTCTGTCGTTTATCCACTACGACAATGTCTGGTTGGTTCGCCATTACCATTTTGTCTGTCTGGATCTGGAAATCCCACAGGATCTTAGCTCTGGCGTTCTCCACCACCTTTGGGGGTGTTTCCCACTTTGATCTCGGGGTTTCCAGTCCATATTCTGCACAGATGTTTCTGTACACCATGCCCGCCACTTGGTTATGTCGTTCCATGTACGCTTTCCTTGCCAGTATCTTGCACCCTGCTGTTATGTGCTGGACTGTCTCAGGGGCCTCCTTGCACAACCTACACCTTGGGTCTTGTCTGGTGTGGTAGATCTGGGCCTCTATTGCTCTGGTGTTTAGGGCCTGTTCCTGGGCGGCCATGATGAGGGCCTCTGTGCTGTCCTTGAGTCCAGCTTTTTCCAGCCATTGGTAGGATTTACTGATATCAGCCACTTGGGTTATTTGCTGGTGGTTCATCCCATGTAGGGGCTTGTCCTCCCATGATGGTATTTCTGGCACCTCAACCTCCATTCCCTGTTGTCTGAGACATTCACTGAGCACATTGTCTGTTGAGGCTTTGTCCCTGATGTATTTATGGATCTTAGTTGTTTCATCCTGGACAGTGGTTCTCACACTCACTTGTCCTCTGCCTCCTTCCTTGTGGCTCGTGTTCAGTCTTAACACCTGTGGCTTTTATCTCCTCCTTTGGCCATCTAATTATTCCAGCAGGGTATCTGATTACTGGCAAGGCATAGCTGTTTATCGCACGGATTTTGTTCTTGCCATTGAGCTGGCTTCTCAGGACTTGCCTTATTGGTTGGAGGTATTTAGCTGTGGCTCCTTTCCTTGTGACCTCATTGAGGTTGCCATTTGCTTGTGGTATACCTAGGTACTTGTAACTGTCCTCTATGTCTGCTATTGTTCCTTCTGGGAGTGAGACCCCTTCTGTGCGGATCACCTTCCCCCTCTTTGTGACCAACCGGCCACACTTCTCTAGTCCGAATGACATCCCAATGTCCGTGCTGTAGATCCTGGTGGTGTGGATCAGTGAGTCGATGTCTCGTTCACTCTTGGCGTACAGTTTGATGTCATCCATGTAGAGAAGGTGACTGATGTTGGCCCCATTTTTGAGTCGGTATCCGTAGCCAGTCTTGTTGATAATTTGGCTGAGGGGGTTCAGGCCTATGCAGAACAGTAGCGGGGACAGAGCATCTCCTTGGTATATGCCACATTTGATGGACACTTGTGCAAGTGGTTTGCAGTTGGCTTCAAGAGTGGTTTTCCACAGCCTCATCAAGTTTGCAATGAAGGCTCTCAGAGTCCTGTTGATGTTATACAATGATCCAAGTATGCGGCATTGAGTCATAGGCTTTCTTGTAACCAATCCAAGCCATGCACAGGTTGGTGTGTCGGGCTTTGCAGTCTCGGGCAACTGTGCGGTCTACAAGGAGTTGGTGTTTGGCTCCTCTGCTACTTACACCGATACCCTTCTGTGCTGTGGTCATGTGTTTATCCATGTGTTTGCTTATCTTGGCCGCTATGATGCTTGACATGAGCTTCCAGGTTGTGGAGAGGCAGGTTATTGGTCGGTAGTTGGGTGGGACTGGAGCCTTTGATGGATCCTTCAGGATTAGGATTGTCCGCCCTTCAGTTAACCATTCAGGGTGAGTCCCACTTTGTAGCAGCTGGTTCATTTGGCCTGCCAGTCGCTCATGGAGGGCAGTGAGTTTCTTTAGCCAGCAGGCATGGATCATATCAGGCCCTGGTGCTATCCAGTTTTTCATACCTGAAAAACTGGGACTCTTTCTTGGACATCTGTCACAGTGATGGTTACCAAGGCTTGCTCAGGGAGGTTGCTATGGTCCTCTCGTAGAGAGATCAACCACTGTGCATTGCTGTTGTGGGACGCTTCCCTTTCCCATATGCCTTTCCAATATTGTTTAGTCTCCAGCCTTGGTGGGTCTGCTCTGTTGTTATTATTCCCCTGCCTTTGAGAGTACACCTTAGCTGGTTGAGTGGAGAAAAGCTGGTTAATCCTTCTGACTTCATTCTCCCTTGTGTATCTCTTTAGGCGGCTGGCCAAGGTGTTAGAATATGTTCACATCTTAACCTGTCTTTGAGTTATTTTGTGTTATGTGTTCATGTTTACTAATTTACTTTGTAAGGTACAGCTTTAAGTTCTATCCTGTCACTGTCTGTTTATGTGCATGTTGTACTGTTGTTGTCCACTGGGGGCAATGAGAGCGAGTTCTGATGTCGAGGCAGCACTGTTCTAGAAAGAATTACAAGAAGACGTTTATACGAC
>VMRN01000097.1:597566-617050 GCA_010277015.1 Poeciliopsis turrubarensis
AAGTGTGGTTCATTGTGAAGATGAGCGCAGAACAAGAAAACACAACACAAGGCTTGGAGTCTCTGTTTGGCAGTTTCGAGTGCTTCAGGTATGGGCATCTGCCTGTACTTTCTGGGTATTGGTCTTTTCATTGTACTCTTGTGGAGCTCTGACAGTTGGCTCACTTCCCTCCTTGTTACCTTGATTTTAGCCTCTAACCGTCTTTTCCATGGTGGGTATTGGGTCTCATGGTTGCTCTTATAACCAAGTATCTCAAGGATCACTGATGCTGAGTTGTAGATCAGCTCATTGGTTTCTGTTATGGTGTTGGTAGGGATCGTTCTCAATGCTGCATTCACATTGTCAATGAGACTTTCTGATGGTACTTCACTCAGCTATTGTAATTGGCGCAGAGGAGGCCTGGTTGTCATTCGGGTCATGATTCTGTCTCTCAGGTCAGCAGCTGTCTCGTTCAGCTCTGATTCGCTCAATGGGCGGTGTATCCCCTCACTGGGTGGGGACTTGTAGTTAAGTCCCCACAGTTCTGACATCCAGGTTCCTCCTTTTTGCCGTAGCATTTGTGTTGTATCTCGTCAATCCCAAGTTGTGATAGCAGTTGCCGTTTGCGGATGTTGGAACACTGAGCTACTAGTTGTTTAGCGCTTAGTGTTGACTAAGCACTATATATATATATATATATATATATATTTCTTCTGTGAGTAACACTCCGTTATGAAGCACACATTCATTATAAATGTTTGTCAGCAGTAGTTTCCTGCATGTGAGGACATTTTCAGCTCATGTAATGACGGCAGCATTATGCAGTGTTCAGGCTGACTTCATCTATACTAAGATTAATTTATATTCATATTCCAGCTCAATTTTGGAAAGTTATCTTGCTTTGTGAAGCCTACAGAACTAAAGAATAAAACAAATCAACAGGCATCTACTGTTACCACTTGGTGGCACTATTGTGATCTTCTCAGAATGAGTCACAAAGACTATGACAAAAAGTGTAAACAGATCAACAACAGGGATCTGAGACCTTGAGTGGGACGGTGGCCATCCACATGTGGAAGGAAATAAACTGTAGAGTTTGGTCAGTGATGGAATGACATGGTGTCGTTTTTTGTGCCAAGATGAGTGTGTACATTAATCTAAAAGTGCGCTTGTGCATATTACTGAAGCTGAATGCCGACAGACCTGCTTCACACTGGGAGTTTCTAGTAAAAAAAAAAAAAAAAAAAACTGAACACGCTTTAATTTTAATATTTCTTTAATACATAGTTTTTCCTCAGCCTGTACAACATAGCTGAATTCTATTAGTAGATCAGTCAACATCAAAGATGAAAGAAAAGAAAATTCACTTGAGCCAGATGTACTTGTCTCCAACATCTGCATTGTAGCCAGGAGCGTAATTCTTCCCAGGCAGCTGAAACAAAAAGACAGAGCAGAATTCATTTACAGCCATGTCTCACTGTTGTGGACATTTTCCTGTTCAACCATGAAACACAATTCCAAGTAACACCCCAGAATCAATCATTTTGGCATAAGATGTATTTTGCAATTCCATTTTTATTCAAGAAGCTCAAGCAGCATCCTGAAGACTCAGAGAGGATGAGACCCAGACCAAAAAGTACATTTGAGCTTTTGAACAATATAGATCTCACTATACAGAGCTGGTTTGGACCAGTTTCAGCTGGTTTCATATACTCTTTCCCTAATAGACAAAGTATCTTTCTCCCAAGTAAGTCAAAGCACAAAGTTTTCACACCTTAAACTTTAAATATCAAGTCATCTTACCTCAATATTACCAAGGCATCTTCAGAGCTGATTTTTAACCAAAGCAGAAACCACATAAACATAAACAGGGACATCCTGATTTGACAATAAGTGGTTTATGCAAGTATAATTGCACGGAGTCTACATCTTGCATAAATCCAATTTTAAGTTGTTTCACAGAAAAACCCCAGAGGCGAACTTCAAGAAAATTGAGTTTCTGTACATCATTACCCTAGCTTCTGTTTATTGTAGCCAACAGAACAAGGAGAACAGTAAAACATTTTTTGCCAAATTCCAGTTGGAATCCAGAGCTCAGGGTTTCACAGGAAGTTCTAACAGTTGTGAATATTTGGGCCACTGGCTGTGCTCTGCTGGCTCAAATGTGCTGAGGGAGCCATTCTGCTGCAGCGTGTCGTCGTCCTCATTCCCTCCTCTGAGATCCTGACTCGAAGTGAAATGTCAGGTCACGGCCTGCTGTTGCATTACTCGGCCCAACTCGTGCAGCAGGGGGAGACAAAAACGGCTCCAGTCAATAAACAGGAAAGGTCAGACCCGAATGTTTCCCCACAAGACCGATGATACAAACAGCCGGCTGGAATATTCCACATGTGACATTTGTAACTATGAGGGGTTCAATATTTCAGCACAGGAAAATGACTTTCATCAGGCAGACTTGGTGGCCCAGGGAAGAGGAGAAAAATAAAAAGAGTCAATAAAAAAGGAACAAAGCAGACATTAGAAAGAAAGGGTTCCTCATTATGGATTTTCAAGTTTTTACAAAGATCTGCATCAGATAAGACAGCCAACCGAATCAAAGAGCTCTGTTGAACCAAAATACCTCAACTGGCAAACACACAACAAATCAGAGCCTAATGTCTTAATTCATCCTTCAATCCAGTGGAGGGGCTTTGAACACATCAGCTTACCAGAGCTGTCAGCACTGCTCCTCATTCACATCTCAAAGCATATCCATGTTTGTTTTACTGCTGGAACTAAACAGATAAAGTGTTTGTGGTGAAGTTCCACCACAAACACTAAAAGCAGTTTCACCCAAGTGCAAAGAATACCTAGAAGGGAGTAATGGGTGTAAAAAGATGTCTGGGGACAGATATACCCTCAAACCTGATTGGATTGTGAAGCAAAGCCATGTTTGTGGAAGATTCACAAGGTAAGAAACTGAACTCAAAGCTACAAGAGCTACCACACACACACACATCCACACAAACATCTCCAGGGCATGAGCTGACACCATAACATTCTCCATGTCAAGCCACTCCTGAATCAGAGGTCACATCTCTGAGGCATCTCAACTGGGCTAAGGACAAAATAACTGGACTGTAGTTCACTGGTCCAAAGTCCTGGTCTCACATGACTGTAAATTCTAAATTCTGCATTTCAGCTGGAAATCAATGTCTCAAGTTCTGAACGAAAAGTGAAGAGGCACAGAGGCCATGTTGCTTCAATTTATAGTGTGAAGCTTCCACAGTCAGTGATGGTTTGGGGTTCCATGTCCAACCCCTGGTTCTGGTTACTGATAAATGATTCTTTCCTCTGTCTCTTATCTGCTGCTTACATGATCATAACATTTAAGACTGCAGACAGTCTTCTGGGTTACACATAACAAAAACTGATTCCGCAGGCCAATACCCTTAGTGAGGGTGCAGAATGAGAAGGTAAAAATAAGAACTCGTGCTACAATCTTGGTGTCACACCTAAGGTGAGCCGAGTGGAGCCCAGCGATGGACAATGAATGTCACTTTGTGTCTATTCCATTTGTATGACTTGTAACATAATTTTCACCATTAAAGTCTGTCATCATTTCTCACAGTGATGACATGAGGGGTTTTGGTCAGGTTCTGGAAATGGTAAACAGTAATGGTAACACCATGAGAGACAAGAACACATGAGAACAGGTGTCACACACTAAACAGGACTTTACTGATTTTGTTTTAATGTTTGCAATTTGTTCTTTTTTTTTTATAGTTCCTTCACATCAAGCTTCATTTGACCCAAAACTGTTTTTCTACTTTTTTTGAACCATTTCAAATGATTCAAGGGAAAATGGGTGAAGTACAACATTCAGGTCCACTGGGTTTTCTGTAGCCATCTACCTGGATATGCTCCAGCATTTCATGATTCTTTCTGCTGACAATCTGGATGGAGATCTGGCCTCAAACTAATCCCCAGTGATTCTACATTCAAACTACATGTTTTTATTCCAGGGATTTATGTAATATTCCAGACATCAAGGTGCAAAATGAATGACTAGAATAATACTTATCGTTAAAACATGTGGCTGGATTCTTGGGACCAGCTACATTTCTGATGTGGGTCCAATTTACTGCTTTTTCTTGGCAATTGAAGTGTATCGAGTTCAGATCTAATTCAAAAACTACAAATATCAACTTGTCGCATACAAGAGCACTAGATGCTGACTTCTAAAACTACAAATTATGAATATTGGTATATTTACTGCTTTTGTAAAAAAAAAGAAAAAAAGAAAAACCTCAAAAGAAGAGTTTTTAAGGTTTGTTTGGCATTTTAAGTAGTTAGTTTAAACCTGAATTTAAAGATGTCTAAAGTCCAAACATGTAGTCAGTCTTATGCTTCAGTAAAGAGTCAAAAACCTAATAAATACTGATAGATGAAATGGTAAAAATCAATGTATGATGTCTCAAATGACAATGAATGTTATTACATATCATTTGGATTTTGTCCTTTAAACAAAGAAAAAAAAAAAAAAAAAAACGTCCATTCTCAATATTATGCTTTCGGAAAATAATAAAGGGACTGGCTTCAATGACCATGGTGGGACTATGCTTGACATGCATCTGTATGTAGGACATGAGAACCGATTCCAACCCAACCATGTGCCAACTCACCGCTCTGTAAGCATAGTACTTCTGGTCGTAGTCATGGGCTCCGATGGTGATCTCCGGCAGGAACACAGGTATGTGGGTGAGCGAGCCAACCCACTCTTTGTCCTGCACTCTGAACCACAGAAGAGAGGAACTTGCAGACTGAGAAGCTGTTTTGGGAGCATGCTCAGAGAAAAGAGGCAGAGCAACTCACAGTTTCCTCATGTGGTGGTAGGTAATGTCGTCCTGCTCCAGCCACGGTCCCTTATCAAACTTCAGGTACTCTATGTCCTCCACCACCTGGGACAGCATGGAGGTGAACATGTCTTCAGATCATGATATTCACATTCTGCTAATGTCGAAAATGTACAATTTTGCAATTGCATCGTTTCCATTAATTAAGAAACTAAATTTAAATAACGCATGAATAGGCTTCTTCATGCGATAAGTCATTAAAAATCATGACAGTGATGGACGTAAACAGTCACATGAAGTCATTTTACAGAAGAGTTATGGATTCAACATGTTGGAATGACAAGTTTTTATGAAGTGTATGATGCTGTGAGAGCTCTGGTGGAGTCAGCTGCACATTGTCCAAAAAAAACCCTCGAACGACTACAAATTGAAGAACACTTCCTGTTGTCTGTCTCATTATTTTTGCCAGTAGTAATATTCGGATGGTGAACATATGACTTGTGATGCAAAAAAAAAAAAAAAAAAAAAAGTGGTTAATGATAATTGGAGATAGTGTCTTACCTTCTCAGTGTCCTGAGTTTGGGTTGTATCATAGACCAGCAGTTCAGAGGTTTCTCTGAGGATGAGACAGTGTGAGGGTTAATGATCATCAGAGACAGAGACATGTCCAACGCTCTCTGGTCACATACCGGATGCTAGGGAGGAAAGTCTTCTTGTAGGAATCCTCTATGCTCTTCAGATACTGCAGGGAAACGTTCTGCAGGTGGGGCTGAAGGAAACCATTACAGAGTAACATCAGACACCTGTCACCAAGCTGGCTACGGTAACAGTCTCTGGTCTGTGATATTCCAACCAGTTTCACAGACTGGTTGCAGTCTATGAGACTACAACCACAACTGTTACAATAACCAGACAGCTAACTAGGCTGTTACTAACTAGGCTAATAATAGCTTTAACTAGCAGAACCTAGTCTTCATCTGCAGGAAAAGAGAAGAGAGCAGATAGTGGCTCCTACCCAACTGTCTCACTTAAGAAGTTGGGCTGAAGATTGGATTTTGGGGGAGTAGAGGATGATTATTATGGGATATATGAATATTCTGATTCTCAAGTTTAATGAAACTTAAATCCTCATCCCTGGGATAAGCATCCGAAATATTCCCTGCTTTATGTGATATTCTGAGTCATTTGTATTTCTAAGACTATCCAGAGATATCATCATCATCATCAGTGGAAGAAATGACAGTGAGAAAACAAGAAAGCTAGAAACTATCTGCTGATGTTTACCACCTCCCAGAGGTTAATGTGATGGTTATGTTTCCTGTTTGAACCATTGGTTCCAGAGAGCAACAGTAGTTAGTAACATTAGTTCATGTAACCCTAACCCTAACCCTAACCCATAAGCTGCCCTGGACCTCCACGTGTAATGAATGATCAGCATGACATTCATGCACAACCATCACACCTAGGTTTATCTCAGCTCACTGACATCACTGTACTGTCAGTACAAAACCAGAAGACACACAATCTCTGGACTAGTACCAGTAAACTGTCTCCTGTCCTAACCAGTCTGTTTTAGAACCCACCTGGAGGTTGCTGGGCTTTAACTGATCCCTCAGCAGACTCCATATGGACTCCGCCCTTCCAAGAACAGACTGACCTGTTTACCATCCATGCCAACTGCTCCTATGCAGCAGCTGATCCTGGACAAATGCTTCCATTGTCTTTTTGGAACACATAAAAGTATGTATTTTGATATCCAGACATACTTTTAGTTAGTTTTATGATTGTTTACTTTTAATTAAATGTCTTCATAATCTTAATATGTGTTCATAAACATTCCATTATTCCACTAGGTTAATCCTCAATCTCCTAATAAAGGCAAACATACCAGTGAATAAACTTGAGGTTAGAATTAGAAATTCTAACCTTGAAGTAGTAATATTCGGAGCAGCGCTAGCAGAGCCGTACCTTCCCACTCTGCTTGAGCTTCTTCTGCACCTCCTCTGCTGGTTGGTCAATGTATAAGACAAGGTGAGGAGGGAGGAACTCACAGATGCTGATGGTTTTGATCTCATTGTAGTGTTTCACACCTGCAGGTGACACACTGATGAATAAAGAAGCCCGTGTGGTCTGATTTTAATCAGACTGAAGGGTTTTCTTACAGAAAACACAGAAAACACAGTGGGTGCCCACTGACCTTCAGGGGCCCCCATAAATATACTGAACAAAATATAAATTCCCCATGTCAACTATTGTTGCCATGTGGAATTAACAACTGTAAATGAGCATTTGCTGACATTTTAATGTACAAAAGTAATATTTCTCTTGATTTGTGTATAGTTTTAATCCAATTTCCTGTCACTGAGTATTTATTGTTTTGTTTTATCCAGTGCATGGGTGGGACATGTTCAGTGGTGATCAGACAAATGAGCAACAACTGGACGATCTTTGGACTGGAGAAAATAAAAGCCCACCCCAAAATGTCAAATTTTTTCACAAATGCCTCAAATGTCTCAAGTTATGTGGGAGCATGATATTGGCATGTTGGGTGCAGGGATGTCCACCAGAGAAGTAGCTGCACACCTCAATGTCCCTTATCGGCACATCGATCTTTTAAGAGTTTGTTTCCAACAGTCTGCAAATCAACCTCATCCTCGTCGGCCACTGTGACCACTCCAGTACAAGATCGCCACATCCGGCTCGTCCATCTGCAGAATCGGCTAAGACCAGCAACACACACAGCTGATGAGACTATGGACTTTACCAAGCTCCGTCCACAACCTAGAAAATCCCACGTGGCCGCAAGTCTCACAAACAAAGCCTGGTGGCGCTTTGTTTCCATGTAAACATGGGGTCTTCCACTTGGACTGACAGAGTATTTCTGAGTCGATTAGTGCATCATTTCTGCTGGATTTTCACCAAATATCAGCTACAACAATGGTCAGAGGAACTAACAAGTTCATCTCATCTTTTTTGGATGACATCAAGGTGTTCTCCAACATTATGCACGGCACAGCAAAATGCTTTTGACCGATGAGGAAAACTGCAGTGATAAACCTCAGCATCAATATAGCTGTGGACAACATCACTGATGCAAGGCTGGGTAAATCGGGCATTCGTCGTTTTGTAGGTTACTTTTGAAATCGGTGGGTAATTTCTGTTTGTTGGCAAATGTTTGAGTGTGCCTCGGCCTGATACACTGTGCTTGGTGCTAGAGTGGCTAACATGAGTAACAGTTTAGTCAAAGACATTTTCTGCTAAAATAAAATCTTTAATGTATGTCAGCTACAGTACACAATGCATAGCTAATGTAAGCCTGTGAAGCAGACAGGCTTCAATGTGTAGAAGTTGTATCAGTACTGCCGTTATGCTGTACTTAGCTAAAAAGTGTTCATGATGGATGTGTTTATTATCGATTTTCTTTTTTCAGACAGAAAGCAAATCAGTAATACTTACACCAGCACACACTCCTTTGTTCTTGTTGATCCTGCGGAGGTTGAGCTGCTCATGCAGTCGTGCACAAGCTTTGATCTAAACAAGGTATTCTGATGCTTCTGATTTTGGATATCTGTGAATTGTACTACCACAAATACAGTACAGATACCCCACTGGCAATGGAGAACCATTCTTTTTTGATTGCTGATGCGAAAACTTTCTGCCGGACTGCAATGTAGCGCTACATTAGCTTGTGTTAACTAATCCATGTACATTAGCTTGTATTTGTGAGACGGCCACGCACGTGGTAGCCATGCTACTACGTAGAATGGGCATCAGCCAATGAAACGTGGCCACTGTGGTAAGGTCCATTGTGGCGCCACAAAACAACGAGGTGAGCGCAACAGTTCCTCCACGGAATTAACTACCAGCTGTCAAGAAAATCCAAGATCATCCCACTTCCCCGAGCTGGAGATTTTAGTTTAACAGTAACAATAAATAAAGTTACCTTTAAAATTAATCACACAAGTGACATCTAGACCCAACAGTAGACTAAGACTTCAATAAAATAAATCTGGCTGTGCGTGTTGTTTTTGTCTCCTGCAAACTTAGCTTTAATTATACTTTAAGTCATAATCAAAGAGAGTTGAAACAAGAAGAGCAGCTTTCCTGGAAAAAGAGGAAGTCAGTTTCCAGCCTGCAGCTGTATAAAAATAGTTGAGACTATTCCTTGTTTCAAAGTATGAAAGTTTTAAAGGATGAAATCTAAACATTTTGAATAATTAGGTAACATTTAAAGTAAAGTACTTATATTAATATTCGTTTACTTGCAAGAATATTTACATTTACACTTACACTTGTGGGAACACTTAAAAGTAACTGTAACTTAGGTATCAAATAATTACAGCAATAGATTATTCTTGGTCTCTTTTCAGAACATCTGAAATAACTCACATTATGATTATAATAAGAGTAATACGTTATGGTGTCATAAAATTATAAATAAATGCCAAATCAAAGAAACTAAAAGGGTTATGAATGTGATTTTGAAATTGAACTTGAAATGGTGTAAAACGTGTAACTGCAATTAAAGATCACTGATGATGTGTTGGAGGTAGATAGTAGGTGAAAGGTGAAAGCTTAGGGGTAAAATGGGGACTAACAGGAAAGTAGACATGACCAATGCCTTATTAGGACATAGATTGTTGAACAACTGAAGCGTTTCAAAGAAAAGGCATGTTGAGCAACCCTGAGACATTAGCCAAGATATCAGGACATAATGTCTCTAAGACAGTGATGGACATGAGATCATCTGTCTAAGCAGTCACCCAATGAAACAAGCACAGCAACAGTGTTAGCCAATGAAAATGCACCAAAAGGGTGAAAACACCCTTTAAAAGGTGAGAGCTAAAGAAGAATCTTTGGTTGGATTCTCCAGGCAGCTTCGAGCCAAGATCGAGACGGACAAAGGACTCTGCAGCTGAAGAAAAGCCGGGGTCACAAAGCTGAAGACTGTCCTGCACATGGGGACCAATCCATCAGCCCCGCAACATGTGGCTTCAAATCGCACTTCTCTCATCAGCTGGGTTCAGACCCCAAAGACAAAGATGAAGATAAAGACAAAGATGAAGATAAAGACAAAGACCAAGGTTACGACAAAGACCCAAGCCCCATGTGACCTCACCATTGATGCAGAGATGAAAGCTCATCAGAACTACAGAGATCCCTGCCTTCGTCAATCAACCTCCTCCTGCTGCAAAACCTTCTTCATCGTCAAGCCAGTTCTGGGGTTCGAAACACCAAACTTCGTCCGTCTCTCTCAAAGGTTCCCTTTTTAGTTCTTAGTATCAGTGTTAGGGAAAGACAGGCCAGATGATTGATTTTACTTATTTGATTATTTCTGCTACTTAATTAAGCTGCACTGACCCTTGCAAAAATGCCTTACTAATAAAATATTTAGCATAAAGACAATCTAAAAGATGTTGTGAACATTCAATTAATGAGTCATCTCAAAGTTCTTTGATGGTAGTAAAATAGCTATGATGTTTGATTCTGGGGAAGAATCTTATTTGATACTTGCATTCCTTCCTGATGTAGCCCTGGTTGAACATGGCATCCAGAAAGACCATGTCGCTGAATGGAGAGCGCTCCAGGATTACTCCTTGGCCTTAAAGAACAGCAAATCAGGATGGAGATAAGTGGTTTTCTTCATCACCTCTGTCTGGGAGAAGTGTGAGTGTAGGGGTGGTACCTGTGCTGAGAAGGTGCTCGATGGCGTCCGAGTACTGCAGCAGCCTCATGACGTACATCCACAGCTGCAGCCTGTAGCTGTTGCCATCAGCAGCTTTAGGGTCTGCATAGAACTTCTCCAGGCTGCACATCCCATTAAAGTCAGTAGAGAGGGGCTCCTTCTCACCAGTCATCCTGTCCAAGTAGAAGGTGTCAGCCTCCGGCATGTACAGCATCCCTGTGGACACATTCACCAGAACCAATCAGCTTTCTTCTCCCAGAGGTCAGAACCCTCACCAGCTAGTGTGTGGGGTTTATTACCCAGTTTGTCAGCCAGCTTCTGGGCCAGCGCTCCTTTCCCTGAGGCTAGGTTGCCATCAATTGTGATGATTTTGCTGTACTGCTTGAAGCGCGGTGTGGTCCTCTCACCCAGAACGTATGCCCACCAGCCATACTCCAGGCTCCGCCCTGGGCTCGTATGGATACCCGCCTGCAACACACAACATCACACTCCATTTCCACACATTTTAACTCATATTCAGGCTTCTGGTTAAAGGTTTCTTTGCTTTTACTCACAGTTCAGTCATCTTTAGTTAATTTTACAACACAGACTTCACTACAAGTTTGTGTAAATTCATCAAGCAATGTTTTCTTTAGCAATACCTACATCACAGCTGACAGACAGTTTCCAATAAAACCCACACAACTGCACATGAACTCTTTTGTGGATATAGCCAGATATTGACATACACATTTATAATCTTGTGTTCCGTATCTCATCAACTTGTGAAATTCACAACATTTTCTGATCAGAAGTATGTCCTTTGTGGATTGCAAAGGACTTGACATTTTAAACATAATGTGATTTGAGATTTTTGTACTGTCATGTCCTTTTAAATCATGATGTTGCCCTGGGATTTCTGTTTTACTACTACATAGTGACACTTCATTAACCAATGTAATCATTAATATCACATTCAACAGATTTCAAAATAAACTAATAAGTGCAATAACACACCATTTTCTTAAAAGTTTTGTTCTTTTCTATCACACAATGACAAATATTTCAAAAGAATCTTTCTCCTACGCCTTCCTAAAAACCTGCTAAATGTTGTGATGATGCAAATTCATGACTTTGTAACATCATAAATTTATGATGAACAATTTTTTGTTGTTACAAAATCATTATAAATTAGCTTCATCGCAACAATGGTGGGTTTTTAGAAAGGTTTAAGAAAAACACTCTTTCAAAACAGTTGTCATTTTGTGACAATTGTTTCAGGTAATGGTCATAACAAGGTTTGTAAAGAAGTTCCCATCCTTCACTTAAATTTATAAAACATATGCAATTTTCTTCCATCCACTCGTGCTTCCTCACTGACAATAATTTATTATTACAGGATAAAAAAACTGTAAGAATAAACTGGTCATTTGCCTTTAAACAAAATTATTTTGCTAATACTATTAGAAACAATCTAGATATGGTCTTCAAAAAGAAGTAATATTTTTCTTAGGAGAAATATCAAATTCCACCTAAAGTAAAAGAAACTCAATTCAAAACTATATTTGATTGGAAGATTTTTTTTTTACATGGAAGACATAAATTGAATTCTGATTACTGTGTATTTTATTTCTCTGAAATAGAAACAATTGTTCTATTTCAGAACAACTGTTCTTGTTACTGTGAATGTAACAAAATTAATAGTTGTTACCAATTATTAATGTTGGTAACATTAACAGTTACCAACATATTAATGTTTTCAGGTTTGATATTTCTAGTTAAATCCCACTTAAAATCGCTAATAATATCTTCAGTTCTTTCACATCTGGGGATGTTCTGTGTTTCATGGACAGTTTGAACTCTGAAGCTTCTGATGTAAATTTTGTAATCATTTTGTGTAAATACTTTTAAATATACATGTAAATGTCAACTATCACTCTACTGTTTAATGTCTTTCAGAACTTCTTTGATGAATATTTTAAGTCACTTAAATATGTCTCTAATATAAGAAAACGGCCCGAGTTTATTGAAACATTGCTAAGTCCTTGCTATTTAAAATATGTCACACATGTTTTTGTTAGATTTTCCCCTTTTATTTTTGCTTTGAAAAGTTACTCATTTCAAGATCTCTGTTCTGATAACACTTATACTGTCAGATTTACTTCCCTGACTTGTTCTGTACGTAGCTTTTCTAATAAATAATAAGTGAAAAAAGTGAAGGCAGGGTTTACGCGGTGCTTAGCTGTGCTGCTCCAGCATGACCTAATGCAAAACAAGCGAACCTGGAGCCTTTAACTTATCAGTATCAAACATTCTGTGAGCTACTTTCTACTAAAAGAGGTAAACAAGCCGCTGTCGGGTGACAACGGCGTGCGAAACTACCTGCTAGGAAGCTAACAGTATTAGCTTGTCCTTGTGAAACAGAAATGCTCACCGGGCCGGGACGGACACTGAACGACTCAGTTCTGCTGCTCACCTTCTGAACAACGTTCCCCGCTCTGACAGCAGTTGTTCTCGCTGGGAACAGAAACCGGACCACCGTCAGGGCCATCTTCGCTGTCCTCCAAACAGTGACCCGAAAGCTACCGCGGCCCGGCGACTCAAATACACGTCATATAATAAAGACAACCTTCTCTCAATTTTTTTTAAATCTTTATTGAGACACAGGACAAAACAGGACATTGACAGTGTAATACAATGATAACCGCCAGGGGGTGACAAACAAGAAAGATAATGCTTCAAGATTACATTACATAAATACATTTAAGAGACCTGGGTACAAGTTTTAATGACTATATAATTGGTGGAATTTCTAATAGTTCTGATATATTGTTTGACCTAATTTTCAAAAATGGAAACAGAATTTGTGAATATGCCACTTGGATAAGTATTTAATAATATTAATAATATAGAATAGTTTGTTGTTTTTTTTTAGTTATTGTCCTCTAATAGCTGGTCAATGACAAGGCATGTTCTCCCTGTGCATGCGTGTGTTCTCTCTCCGGGTACTCCAGCTTCCTCCCACAGTCCAAAAACATGACTGTTAGGTTAATTGGTCTTTCCAAATTCTCCTTTGGAGTGTGTGTGTGTATGGTTGTTTGTCCTGTTTGTTTCTGTGTTGCCCTGTGACGGACTGGCACCCTGTCCAGGATGAATCCGCCTCTCGCCCGGAACGCAGCTGGAGATAGGCACCACCAACTCCCGACCCCGTTAGGGAGAAGGGTGATCAGAAAATGGATGGATGGGTTTCCTGTCAAGGAAGACAGGAATTGAGAGCTCTTATAATTAATTTCAGTAGGGACAGCAGCAACCAATTCTGCAAATCATTTGTAGCTATTAAAACTAGAAATAGTTTTAAGAACATCTGATGGGCGCATCTTACTAAAACTTATGTTTCATAGAAGTGGTCACAGTGATAATGATGATTGGTTAATTAAATGCATTTATTTAGCAGGTCTCTTTATATTGAAACTTTTTCATGGCTGTAATGACAATCATGGAAACTGAAAACAAAGAAGACAAAAGCTCCCTTTAATGTCAAAGCTCATAGTTTCCTTGTAAAGTGAACCCTGAGGCAGTTTGGTTACCACTGGAATAGAGTGGTAGAGATGTTGCAGATCAGAGCAGATGTTCTGCTTCAAATTGCTGCCACAAGGCTCATCATGATTTGTTTAGGTAATCTCTGTCAAAATTATGAGCTGAACATATACAAATTCACTACACCTGAACTGTCCAAAGTTTACATAATGCCTCATGGCTGTCAGGGTCCTTGTATGACTCATTGGCTGTTTCCTCTGTAGCTACGGTAATCACTAATATAAACACAGCTACAGTCTGCTGCAGAACTTCAGTTTTGAGTATCAATGGACTGGAACATGATGCAGTAACAGCATTTTGCTTGTGACTGTGATGTCTGTTTATTGTGCTCTAAACAGCACTCTGTGCTGCTTTATGCAGAGGCATCAAATGACGGTAATCTCAGAGCCCACTGAAATAACCATTACATTTGACTTTTTTTCTAATCATGAAACATTTTCATGATTAGAAAATGTTTCTAACCATTTTCTAATGTTTACAAACATTAGTTTCCTGTGGGTTTCCTGTCAAGGAAGACAGGAATTGAAGACAGGAATCCTTTTTTCACACCATAATTCTCGCAAAATGTCTTCCAGCAATAGGAGTTTCACTAATTCTGAAAAAGTTGACGTCAGATTTAATGTAAGAAGTTCGAGTGGGTACAGAGTAAAGTTTTTTTCACCGCAGGCTTTCTCTACTGAGCCAAAAGCATCCAAAGGGAAAAGAAAAGGGCAAGTCAGACCCAAACAGCCATGAAGACAAATGCACTTATTACTTTAAAGTCTGCTTTTCCAAAATAGAAAAGATACACCTGGAAGTGATAAAATAATTTTTGAAGAACATCAATGCAGTGTTTTGATGTAGTTAAATTTTCAAAGAATTCAGGCCTGATTTATTCTAAGTTACTGATGGTAAAATCTAACTGAACCATTTATTTTACTGTTGACATTTTTGCCAGAATAAAAGAGGGAAGAATGATTCAAAGTGACCTGCAGTCAATCCCAGTTACCATTTTCTCACCCAAGGATTCTTGACAGATGGACAATGTCTCTCACAACAAGCAGGGAAAACAAGCAATTTTTTTTCCATAATAACTTTGCCTGGTTAGATTGGTCTGTCTGTAAGTCTCCACCGACCACCCTCTGCTTTATTCAGCAAATTATAGCAACTGAAGATAACATACGTTAGTTACTTGACTGTGCTATGAAGTGGCACTATGAAAATACATAACACCTTCACTTTAAATGCAGTATTGGAGCGCCGGATTGTGTAGGAGCATGAAAGCACAGGTGGCTATGTGAGGATGTTGCTGTGGTTAAACCCTACATGCTGTTCACTGGGTGTTTCAACAGGACAACACTGTCCTGGAGAACAACAACATTTCTACCCAGGCTTCTGTTGTGAAGTCATCGTCACATGCAGCAACGTTTCTACCACTCCCTAGAAACAAGACCATCAAGCCTGTCTAATAAGATAAAGCGGGTTGATGACCTACTCTTCTCAGAGTGGGTGGTTTTGGGCTCAGATGTTCAGCCTCTGATCAGTTGAATGGAGTTCCATACTTGATCTTGTGCTCTTGTTCTAATTTAAAACTCTTTCATAAATGGATCTTTTGGAAGTCCTCCTTCAGTCTTGCCTTTCTTCCAGCTGCATTTTTAGGAGTGAGACATCCTTCAATGTTAGGAACAGATGGATTTCACAGAAAGAGTAGCAGTGACTGTACAAGGTACAAATGAAAGGGATCTGAAGATCCCTTTCAGGGTGCTTCTTATTATGCTGATTGTTGATAATACTTGCAGCTAAGAGTTCTGTTAAAAAATTATGACCTGACTGAAGGGATGATTTCTTTGTATGCCTGACTTTTTTTCTTGTAAGGGAATTTTCATAGCACCCATATGAGGCCAGCTAAAGGGTTTAGTGAATTTAACTCTGCCAAATTTCTGCTGGTTTTATTGCAGGTTTTATTTCTCTCCTCTGCATCGGGGAATGAGCCAACAGGGAGGAGGTTTACTGTTCGTCACTAAAACAGCATGGCAACCAAAATAGTAGACGGCATTTTTCTGCTTTACCTCATACCTGCCTTAAACACATGACCTTCTATTAGTGTCACTTAAATTAAAACACTAACGTCCTTCAGTTTGTTATCTGACCCAGGAACAGATCAAAATCTGGATGTCTTCTTCCTTTTAAATGAAATTAATCATTACCTTCACATTCCTGAATCTCCAAACTTGTATTTTGTGCTGTATAGGTGTGTATTTTTCACTTTTTATGATGACAAAATTATTTTATTTGACTCAAAGTGAGATGGAACCAGGACATCCAAAATTAAAATGCAAAGAAAAACGGGAATTAGGATGTTTATTCGGAACCAGATTCAATAGAATAAAAGATCTAGAACTGTTTCATCCCAACAAAGTAAAAATATTTTAAATTAAAAAGATAGCACGGTGATCCAGACAGAAAAACATGGTTAAGTAACAATAAGTAAATAAATAAATAGCAAAACTGCACAGGAAGATTAATCAAGGTCAAGATGGGTCTGCTGAACCTTAACACAATTAAAAATGAGGTCCAGATGTATGTACTAATGACAAGAGCTCCATGATCTATTAAAGATGCTAGGCATGAAGCTTCTATGATGATCTTATTATCATTACAAGAGATACTGGATACTGATCCTCTAGGCTTTGAAACAAACACAGCACATTCTTACAATCAACACTTTCAAAGGGACAAATGTGTTGCTTTTTATGTTAATTGCTTCTGATTTGCTTTTGAAAATGGCCAACTGTTACCAGACTGCCTGTTGAATGTTTTGGAACCTGTGTGGTTTCAGTGCTGTACACCCCAGTGAACAGACTATAGAACTGGGTGTTGTGTTCTATCCGCCTGGTTTTGGTGAGAATGTTCTGGATCAACTAGTCAATAACTTAACCTTTCTCTAGCTCTCTGAGAGGATATATTGGTGAGTACAGATCTGTTTAAGCAATCGTGGATCTAATGAGTTAAGTGACCTGAGCATAATTACATTTGAGACAGAAAGCAAAAGTGTGGGACTACTGCTTTATACTTCCTGAAAAAAGGACAGCCTAATAACTATATAACTTTATGCTGTATCTGTGTCACGGTGTGGCCCGACACCTGGAGCTGACGTATGACCAAGGTATGGAAGTTACTACTGGGTGTTTAACAGAAAAGTTAGGGCCACACAAGGGAAAATTAGCAGAAACAATTAAACAATCACTTTATATCCCCTCAATGTTCATTTTAATAGACCTGTGGTGAAGGGTGTAGTAAAATCTTGCTAGATGTTATCATGTTAAAATCAATCATCCTGTTCTTCACACACAAGTCTTCCTCCTCCCAGAGGGCAGAGGTCCTGCTTCTTGTCAACCTGATGCCTGTTTAAAAAGCAATACTGAGAGCCAACAGAATATCCCAGATACTGTTTCACTCCTCTCACCACCTCAAAACACAATTATGTAAAAAAGAGAATAAAACAAATTGATGCCAGAAGTATGTCTGTTCATTTTGGATAAAGTTGTCCAGTGTCTGATTGTTGCAGCAATAACATTCCCTGCAGGGATTAAAAGCTTTTTCTAGTTTCTAAGATGATGATCTGGAAGGAAATTATTCAATTTGAAGACGTCATACATTCCTCTCACAGCCTCCTACCTCCCTGTCTTAACAAACTGGATTAGCCAATAACAAGAGGGAGAGGTGTGATGTAACAGTTACTGTGAAATAGTCAGATGTCTAAAAGTTATATTAACATCTGAATAGGACCATTTGATTTTTTTTCTTTGTGCTGCTCATAGTCTTCTTGCCTTACTCTCTGCTATACATCTTCTTCCTGACAGCAGAGCCTGCTGTGAATGCTCAGGTTAGTTATCATGACCACCAATGGCAGTATATAAACAGTTTTCTTGTTGTTTTTCTGCTGTTAGCACATTTAATAGTTCTTACTTCTGGCTCTGATTAGTTGTTTTTGACCAGGAGCAATTCATTTCTGTAGATGGCAGTAGGAGCACAGGGAGGCAGTAAAGTACCTTGATTTTTTTCACAGATTATTTGTCTCATTTTACACTATTATGACGGAGCGACAGTTTTAATAAATATGTAAAAAACTTTTTTTTAAGTTATGCACTGCAGCTTTAACATCAAACAGCCAGAGAGCCCCATAAGTACTGTAAAACCTGAACTGACATCAGACTTATATAGTGCTTTATTAGAACACTCAAACACTTTACAATAAAAACAATTAGTCACATTGCTAATGTTGCTAGTTTAGAAATCACTGAATGGGTTAGCACCGCAATACATTAAAGACCTGCTGGTGTTGTATCAACCTTCCATGGTTCTTATCTGCTCTGCATCCCCAGAACCAGAACCATTCAGCTGCTATGAACAACAAATCTGGAAAAAAAATTTCCAGAAAACTTCGAAACAGCTGGATCACTGTGTTCCTGTACATCAAGACTAAAAACTCACCTGTTCAGAGTTGCTTTAGAACCATAATTAAAAGAACATTGACCAACATGTTGAATGTTTACTGATGATTTTGGTGATGGTATTGATCAAAATGTAATGGATGTTACTGGTTTTCTCAGTTGTTTACTTTTTCCCTCCAGGGGCTGTTTGCAGGCTCTAGTGTCCCTAACATGACAGTAGGCTGACAGGAAGGGGGTAATGACATGCGGCAAATATCATCAGGTCTGCGAGTCGAACTCGGTACAAGGACTCTGTGAGGTATTTTTCTCAAACCTACATAAAAAATACCACAGACAACGTATATGAATTAAATGGTCAAGCTTTTGCAAAAGGAGAAGTCTCCATCAACAGCTTCTTCAAGCCGTTCACAGAGAGTTCTGATCTGCTTTCACGTGAGCTCCGTTTTTATTGTCAAAGAAAAACAGTCACAGGGGGCAGTCAGGAAACAACAGAGGTCGTAAAACATTTCACACAAACAAACCAGCAACTCAGTTCCAGGTGTGATATCTGATCTACGATCTGAGCCCTGTTCAGCTCCAGGTCAAACTATCACTAAGGACTGAGTAGATAAACACAAGAAGAATTTAAGGTCTGAGAACTACAAAGGTTTACTATCTCACATGAAGATAAACAGACAGTTGTAACCTCCAAGTCAGTTTATACACACATAAGGAAGAGAACACTTTAAACTAAAAATCACAATAATATCGATTAACATTAGACTGAATATGAACTAAAGTAATAACAAAATGATAATACTAAAAAATATCTAACAGACTCAAGGTCTCAAAATGTGAGTCGCACTAACCCCTCCACCACCACACTTCATCTTTTTTTTTGCTTTGTATTTTTGTGTGCCTTGTTGCTGAAATGATCAATAGTCAATAAATTGATTGATTGATTGATTGATTGATTGATTGATTGATTGATTGATT